>JANHGO010002329.1:0-30428 GCA_024606505.1 Aquila spilogaster
GACTGTGGGGTTGGAACCCTGCCCGGTGCTACCTGTGTTTGCAGAGCATCAGAGCAGGGTCAGCGTTTTGCTGCTGTGGTGGAAATGGAGGTTGGAGGGGATGGAAAAAGGCTGTTCTCAAAGGCAATTTAAAAACATTGTTCTGACCTTACTCGAAGCTGCATCTTCCCTCTCTCTTTCCTCCCCCTCACATTCCTCTCATAGTAATCACTGATCTCTAACCTCAGCTTCATCTGCTGCAGCTAACCACTAAAAAAAAAATAAATGCATACCAATCCAACAAAAACAGGACTTTCTGCATACACCTTGCCCTGTACCATAGTGCTTCCAGGGCAGAGTTATCTTTGGAGGGCCGTGAGTCAGCAGCAGAGGTTTTGCATAGCTCCGTGGCAGGGTGGCTGAATGATTGCCTCTTCCCTGGGGCCAGAGCACCCAGATGCCATAACCTGAGCTATGCAGCGCGAGGAGATGTTTTGCTTCTCCTTTCTGTTTGCACATAAACAGGTTTCAGCAGATGACACAGTCATCAGACTTCCTGGGCTAGCGCAGGGCTGCTGCAGCTGATGTCCATTTTGGAGGCTGTCAGTTGAGTTTGTTTCCTAATTTGGTCACAGCATGCTCGGGGCTGGCCTGCTTTCCTCTTTTTTCAAACACTGGTCCCTTTTATATCATTGTCGTGGAGGGGAAGCTGGCTCTGTCGGAGGACCTCCAGCCCTTCTCACTTCCTCCCTGCAGAGGAAGTGATACTTGAATGGGCTCTTTGACAAAGCCATGCAGCTCTGTAGCTGATCTTTTCAGCCTTTCCCTTCTTTGCCCCTCTCCCATGAGCTCATCCCAATGAGCCTGCTGGCATTCCACCCTCCTGGGCAGTCCTTTGTGCTGGAGGACTGGGAAATAGTTCTCTGAACTGAAAGAGCTGTACTGATGTTCAGTAATGACTGATATGTGGATGTATGGGAATATATGCTGGGAGAGCGATGCGAGTCCGGCCTCAGCTAATGGGAGCAGCACCTGTGTTGCTTTGTTTCAGACATACTAATGAGAGGCCTGGCACTACTTAGGAAAGTGAAAATGCCAGTTGCTGGGGGAGAAATGGCGTGGCAGGTCAGTTGTGCTGAATGACCTTTAAGTTACCTAATGTGCTGTGCAAATCCTCAATAAAACTACGGGCTGCACAGCCCTTCAGAAGAGGCCTGCTGTGCTGGAGCAGAATGAGCCCCAGACGAGCTGCAGGATGCCTGGCATGCAGCAAGCAGTGCAGCCTCTGCTGCACGCTTCCACTCCTCAGTGGGAACAGATGAGGAATCAATACCAGACCTAGAGGCTCTTGCTTTCTTGTATTTCTGTGCTGTATGTAGGTGGGGTGCAGCTTCCAGCTGAGCCTGTCAAAGACAGCTTCATTTGGTGCCTTACAGGGATGGGGCCATTGCTGTTGAGGGAGTTGCACCTGTGTTGGGAGAGACTCCCCAGCCTTGGAAGCAGGAAGGGATGCTGGTTTGTCTGTCGCTGCCCGGCACCTGTTAGGTCCAGAGCACATGAGATTAAAAAGCTTCAGCAGAGCCACGGGGTGAAGGTGCACCACGAGCAGCGCGATTACGGGCCCGAAAGGTTTGGCAGCGGGTGGGCAGGTGTGGGCTGGTCCCTGCAGAGCACCATCCAGAGAGGCAAAACGTCAGCGTGTGTCATCTGCGGGCTGCCCGGTGCCTGCGGCCTCTGAGCGGTGAGTAACAGGGAAATGCAAACACCAAATGGTGAGGCAGCGAGCTGGCAGGGGAAAGGGAAGGTGAAACGCAAGTTTTCTTCTCCTTTAGTAAAGAATCTCTGTGTCATTTGGTATTCGCATGTTATCTCCTAGTTTGGCATGGCTGACTCACCCACCGTTTGCACCTGAAAGGAATGGTATGTTTGGAGGTATGCAGCTGATAGTCTCAGAAGGCTGTCACTCCTTTTTCTCCTCCCTCCTTTCTGCTGCCCCTCAGAATGCATTCTTATTGCTTTTAACCTTCACGCCTCTCTTCTTCTGCTCTCTCCCTTACTACTCCTGCATTATTAATGGGGCTGTAGCAATCCAGCCGGAACACTGATGTTACTAATTACTGCTTGTAGCAGAGGAATGAGGAACAAGATAGAAACTGGGCTGGGAAATACCATCATCGTAAAATGATAGTATCAGGAGTGCAGAGCAGAACTCGGTGTGCATGCAGGTTTGCACTGGAAATGGCCTCCCTTGACCATGTGTCCTCCTCGCTCCTCTGCTATGTGCACTTGAGGTGACCGTCTTGTACACACAGCAAAGGGTTAATGGACCTGAGATTTCCTGGAGCTGTGCTGTGTTCTGCCTGGGAGCGCTTCAAACACCGCAGCATCCATGTGCTCTTTGTTGGGGGGGCTGTAGTACGAAGCCCCTTCTGTTGGTGTCAAGGGCTGAGGGAGCATAAGTGATGTTTTATTTTCACATTCAGCGAGAGCCTGTCACGCTCAATGCATTCAAATTGTCCTTGGTAGTACCAAGGGCATCCTACAGCAGCAAGGAGCTCTCCATGCTCCATATAAGAGAATATGGCTGCTATGAAATCAGAACGAGAACATTATTTTGGATGTGCAGCAATTAACCTGCAAATAGCGGGGCCGCTGTAAGCATAAGGAATTGCCTGTCCGTCCTGCTGCTGGTTAATGGAGCTGTGCTTTTTCACTCCATTGGGCAGAGCGTCGGCTCAGGGCTGTGACATCCCTTGGAGGCATTGCTGCAAATGCTTGTGTGTCGTGGGGCACGTGTGGGAAGGGAGGTGTCACGGGGTGCACAGTGTATGGCTTTTATGGTATGTGGTGGTTTTGAAGGAAGTAATCTCTTTAGATGTGTGCTTTCATTGCTGTCATCTCTGAAACAGTTAAAGCAGCTGAAATACATGGGTCAGCACTACAGTGCAGATACATGTAGTGTGTGCTGGTGGAAGAAGGCAGTTCCTCTTCCCCAAAAGATGCTTAGAGAAAGGAGGAGGGGGAAAAAGACGAACAATTGAAATTTGATCTATTCTAGAGCTGTTACTGTTCCCCTGCTTGCACATGGGAGGAGTGTGTAAGCTCACCCAGTGATGGGGATGAAGGTGTGTGGCTCAGCGAGGCAGCCAGCGCAGGGTGGCAGGCTCCTTACAGAGCCACTTGGAGACCAGGGAAGGGGCTTCACATTGCTTCCTTCTCTGTGGCACTGGTCCCAGCGTGGCAGCCTGCTGGGAATGGCTGTAGACTGGAAGACGGGAAATATAGGTCAGATGTTAGGAAGAAATCCTTCACTCAGAAGGCGGTGAGGCGCTGGCAGTGCTCCCAAAGCGGTGGGTGCTCATCCCTGCAGGTGCCCGAGGCCATGGGTGGGCCCTGGGCAGCCAGGTAGGGAACAGGCAGCCCATGGTTGGAGCTGGATGAGCTTGAAGGTCCCTTCCAACCTGAAGCATCTCCCCCGATGGGGCTGACCGACTTTATTTTTCCTCACTGATGAACGTACACGTAGAGCTTCTGAATCCTGGGTTGTATTTCTGGTGGTGGGGCCGCGCTCCGTTCAGCACCATAATTCCTACCACGTTTTTAATAAAACCACTGTGGAGCTGAAGAGGTGCAAAGTTTGCGACCTCAGTGCTCTTCTGTAAGAGGTAAGTACTGACTTGCCATTAAAACTGAGCAGTGCCAGGAAGGCAAATGCTTCCTCTATCCCAAATTTCATGCTCACGTATTTAATTAAAAGGTGACGGGGTTAATGAAGCTTTGAGTGCATAAGGCCTCATTCCTTGAATTTAATTTCCTTTAATTGCTCCAGAGACTGAAATTCCCAGCTATGGCAGTCCCCTAACAGGTGAATTAAGGAACTGGAAAGGAGCGGTTTGAATCATCTTGCTCTGTGTCAGCTTCTTCCTCTTCTACTCATTTTTCTCATCTTTGGTTGGAAGGGGATTAGATGGGAACGCTTTAAGTCAGTGCTTGAACTTTGTGATGGGATTGGCTGCTCTGAGAGCTGTTGCCACCTTGGAGGGTTTCTGCAAATTGTGTCACTCATCCCCAGTGTATTACAGAAGGCTGAGTGCTTGCAAGTGTTTTCTCCTCCCACCCTAGTACCTTCCAGCACGGTCACCACCAGTGGGGTTGAGTCGGGGTTAATTTCGTGCACATCTGATGCTGGAGCAGTGGGAGTAACAAATATTGTAGAGTTCTGCCGTGGCTTAGCTCCTTTTGGAGGTGTAAGCTGCCAAAGGTTGGCTCCTAGGAAAGATGTCTTCTCAGAAAGGGTGTTCAGGCACTGCTGCCCGGGGGGGTGGTGGGGTTGCTGTCCCTGGAGGTGTTCCAGAGTCGTGGTGATGTGGCACTGAGGGACGTGGTTTGGTGTCATGGTGGGATGGGTTGACTGTTGCACCTGATGATCTCAGTGATCTTTTCCAACCTTAGTGATGCTGTGATTATATAAAGATCTTTGGGAAGATGTAGCAGCACCTCCTTGAGGTGGTGGGAACTTGCAGTGAGCAGCTGGTACGTGACAGTGCCAAGAGAGCAGCCCCTGCATGAAGATGTATTTAAGAGCTGTTGGGCTTCCCTGGTAAGAATCTTCGGATGATAGAATGGTTGGAAGGGACCTTAAAGATCATCCAGCCCCAATCCCTGCTGTGGGCTGGGTGCTCCCACCAGATCAGACCGCCCAGAGCCCATCCAGCCTGGCCTTGGACACCTCCAGCCATGGCCAGTAGTTGCAGGCCAGGTCTTTGAGCAGAGGTGATGCTTAATGGTGTCCATGTCCCTGCTGGTGTGAGCAGAGCAGCTGCCGGTCCCGAGCCGGGGGAGCATTAATGGAATGCACCAGGCTGATGTAAAACATCATCGCGCGTTTTGGGGCTGAGGTCAGCGGGACTGAAAGCTGATGGGAGTTTAATGCCGAGTCCGCCTCTCGAAGCAGAGGGGTCAAGCGAGAGAGCTGCAGCTAATGGCAACGTGAGTACACTTGTCATAAATCAGTGCCGAAATACGAGGCAGGGGGAGCTGCGTCCTGCAGCCACCCATTAGCTGCTCAGCTGCCTCCCAGCACGCCTCTAGCCTTTACTTTAAAAGGGGCAAATAGAGGGTGGGAGGCTCAGGGAGGGTTTTCCTCTGAGTGCCGGGCGAGCGCTGCCTCTGCCTTCCCCACAGCTCTGTGGGTCCATTTATTGGGATGTGGCAGGAGGGCGGCTGAGATGTAAATGGGGATATGGCATCAGGCAGGTTTTGGCCGCTGGGTTGCTGGGACTTCCCAGGGCAAGCAGGGAAGCGACGAGGGGCAGGAAGCAAAGCACGCTTGGCACCGTTTTGAGATCATATGGCTTTTAAAAACAAATCATGTTGAAAAGAAAAAAAAACAAAGTAAAGAGCAGCGTTTTGCTACACAATGAGAAGTCAGTTTGCCTTCCAGCCCAACCGGCTGACTTCCCGTAAAGCCGAACGCCGTAACCTACTCTTTGCCAACGAGATAATGCTTTATTGCTCTATTTATTTTTTTCAAAAGGGGCTCCTTTACTTCCTTTTTCTGTTGGAAGCGTGCGTGCCTCTAAGCTACATCTCAAAGCCTCGCTGAAGTTGGGGTCTCTCTTCAGGGCTGCTGCTGAAAACACAGCGCCGTGGGCTGTTAGTGACGCAGCTGCCATTCAGACACGGAGGTGAGCATCTCTCCCCAAGGCCTCTTCTGTACTGAAAGCCTCCCCGCCGTGCCCAGCCCCACACAAAGCAGCGCAGCCTGCTGCAGCTGGAGGCCGTTCCCTTTCTGGGCCCTCCTCTAAGGGCAGAGGTTAAAGCAAAGCAGATGCTCTTGGACATGTCTCCGCTCTTCTGCTGAGAATGCTGCTGGAGGCCGTCCTTGGCTCCCGGCGTGCGCAACGAGGATGCTTCCACCTATGTGCAAGCAGATGTCGGAGTGGGGAGAAAGACACAAACAGCCTGAAAGAGCTGATCCCCCGGAGAGGGCGTTGGTGTTACTGTGATCCCTCCATCCTCAAGTTTGTGTGTGCAATTATCCCTCCACGTGCAATCCCTGTGCCTCGTCAGGGCGCGCTCTCCCCAAACAAGGGAACGGATTGCAGCGGTCGGAGCGGGACGGAGTTCAGGTAGCTGCATCCCGTGCCCCTTTGTTTGCCGGCGGCTGGCTCCTGCTGCTATATTTAGTTTCCCTTGGCCTCCTGGAATGAGCGCATTGAACCTTTCTAGATATGGAGATAGGCACGACACCAACTCGCTCTGAACAGCAGCTTGCCAACTTCTGCAGCTCTGTGGTTGTTTTCAGCCCTGGCTGTCGCCCTTCCCGTGTTTGGGGCTGAGCAGAGGGCGGTGAGATGAGGTGATGTGAATGGGACTTGTTTTTGTGCTGTGCTGCCTGCACTCGAGACCTGGGCCGTTCTTCAAGGAAAGCTCCTGGAGAGTGTTTTGTTTGGGCCCTCTATGGTGTGGTTCAGATGTGCGGAGCAAAGAGTACCATAGCCAACCCAACCCGTTCGGATGCTCTCGGAGGTAACTTTGTCTTTCTGTGAGATCCCCATCATGAGTAACTCTGACCTATGTAATTAAATGAAGCTTTATTTTTTTTTCCCTCCTGGAACTTCGTTCTGGTTGCAGCTGTTGTGCGAGCTGTAGATTTGGAGATCTGTGTCAGAAAACCATGACTTCAGCCCACTGGGATTTTTGTGGGTGGGTGAAAGTGATAACAGATTAATGAGTTTTGCTGAGCATCTCCATCTGCCAGACTAAGCCCTGCTCTGCGCAGGAGACCGAGCGCAGCTGCATGGGCTGCTCTCTGAAAGCAAAGCGCTGCTCACAGAGGCAGAACTGACCCCAAGCTCAAAAACTGGCTCTGCTCTCAAGGTGGCCTTTCAACAAGCAGTGTCTCATCCGTGATTGTACTTCTTTGCTTGTCCTGGTCCGATCACTGATCACGCAGGGAAATGCAGGTGATGCCCTGAGGGCTGGATAGGAGCCCCAGGTGCTTGCCAGGCGTGTGGATCGGGTTCTTCATCTGCATTTGGAACTCTTACCACTGTGACGCTTGCAGTCGCCTTCCTTATGCATTACCTTTGTAAGGAGATAAAATAAAACATGTTGTGTAAAATCAGTTCTCTCACTCCCAGTGTGTGCAGCTCATAAAGGAGGAACATGACTGGGAAGCAATAGCTGTGCATGGCCACGTGTGAAGGCACACGCATGCTCTCCAATGGCACCTGGCTCAGATCCATCACGGCGAGGGCAGCTGTAGCATCCTGCTGGGAGCAGGGCCGGGGTGAGTGCTGGGATGGCCGGAGCTGCAGAAGCTGCTGTGCATTAGTTGGGGCTCTTAGCTCTGCCATTCCCTCCTGTGAGCACTGGAAATTAAATGATGTGGCTGTTGGATACGAGACGTTGTCCTTCGCCTGCATCCCGTTATGTGTAGGGAGTTGCCGTGGCCGGACACAGATCAGGTGATGTTACTGTGATACTGTTTTGTTTTAGCAATGGGTATCTGCCAGTGCCCAGAAACTATCAGTGGAAGGACTGTGACTATCAGTGTGCCCATAACACGTGCTGCCCTGCTGCTGCTCTGCACCATTCCTCTGATTTTCTCGTTGTCTTTCAGGCTGGGTATGCAGCCCCTGTGCCATGAAGCCCAAAGGCAGTGGGGAGCTGCAGGCTGTGGGGGAAAGCTGGCTTCGCTGATCTGGGTATGCAAAACTGAAAGGTATTTACTCAACGCTCTGGTTGGGCTGTGCTTGTGCACAGCGAGTTGTGCAATGGTGCAGCTGTACCAGAGCAGACCCGGATCCTTTCGCTTGTCTCCCACGTGGACTCATTACAGACACTTGTTGGGAAGATGCAGAATTCCCATGGTCTGTCTGTTTGCTTTCCTCCAGGCTGCTTTCTGTTCAGAGCGCCTGCCTGGTTGTGCCTGGAGTACTGCAGGCCCCACGCACTGATTTCTGCAGGTCTCTGTGCAGGTGCTGTCCTTGAAATCTAGGCTGGGCAGTCCCTCTGAAGCATAGCATGTTACCATGGAGAAGCGGTTGAAAGCAGCTTAATTAGCAGGAAAGCTGCTGGAGTCCTTGGGCTTGTGTGCTGGGGTGTATGGAGTCAGAGGAAGCGGATCTTTCTTTCTTTGTATGGTGGCATTAATTACACCGTTTTGTTCTGATTCTTAGTTAAGAATGATGGGTAGCTAGAAGACACTTAAACTTTAAAAAGTATTCTCTGAGATGTAGAAATCCTGCCTGCCAGTAAGCTGCGGAAGCCAGCTCCTTGAAGGGGAACATGAGGTCACTGGTGAGTCTGTACGTGAGCACTGTTGGGGATGTATGCAGCAGGTAGTGGTAAGGCAGCGCTGGGAGTCGGGGTGAACCAGTGCTTGGAGTCAGCCCTGGCATCTTTGGATCCAATTGGATACGTTGGTTGAGGAGGAAGAAGGGAAATCTTAAACTCAGTTGTAAATGGAATTTTTGATACAGGGAGAAGATGGTGTCATATGACGCCCTGGTTTGATGGTCACTCTTGGCTTTGTTCTGGGTCGAGACCGATTGCTTTAGCACCATTAGAATCTGTTAGAATTGAAGCCCCACCGCTTCAAGCTGCGCCTCAGGTTGTCCAGGCTGAGCCAGCCTAGGTGTGAACAGATGAGGCTGGATGACAGCCAAACGCTGCAGGAGGTGGGAGCCTGGATTCAGCAGGCAGTGCTCTCTTGGGGACCTTACGGTGTGTTAATTAGTGCTGCCATGGGAGTGGCCTTGGAACCCATGTGATGAAAGAGCTATGAGACAAACTCAGGGAGAAGGTGTATGGAGAGCTCTCAGACAAAGTGCCACCAATGGTGCAGAATTCCTGCCCTGTCCGTAGGGGGTTTGCTGTGTGTCCTCTGTCTTCCTGTGCTGGAAACATAATACAGCCTCAGCAGCTTTTTAGCAAGAGACACTATGCTCAGTCGCACTAATTTTGCTGCTGGAAAAAACCAGCAACATATTGATGCTCAGAAATCAGAGATCTCTATGAAAAGGGTAATGGCTGCGCCTCCACTTTGGGACTGAACTCTGCAGAACAGCCTTCATTTCAGCACGCTGTGTTAAGCAGCTGTTGTTACACGCCAGGGGCAGTCATTCCTGCATGTGTGTACTGAGGGAAAGGTTATGGCATTAGCTGGGGTCTGTTGGTGCTTTCCTGCTGTGAGCTGGTGCGTGCAGGTATGGGCGTGCAGGGAGGTCCTGCACTGGGTTCTTCTCTGTACAGCTCTCCACTTAGCATCGCCTACAACTGCTGGTGCATGTAGCAGCACTCCACCTCCTGCTTCATATTTTAAGAATCTTTTTTTCCCTCCCGGTAATTTTTCCAAGTGGATTAGTGCGGGTCACCAAGGCACCCGCATCAGTACGACACGGCGGAATGTTACTGTCATCCCCTGAAACACTCCAGCACTCCTCTCCACCGCTTATCAACCAGCGCTTCAGTTATCCTGAGAGCTGTGTCACAGCGTGGTGAACAGAAAATCGAGGCGGATATTTGTGGTTCCTTTCAAGGTACTTTGTTCATCCAGGAATGTGAAGCCTGCAGACCTGGCTCACGTGGGCCCAGAGGGATCCTGCCAGGCTGGTTGCTCTCGGTGCTGTACCAGCATCCCACCGCAGCCTGGTCATGAGTGAAGGAATCAGAATCGTTGAGGTTGGAAAACCCCTCCCAGATCCCCAAGTCCAACCCCACCCCATCCCACCGTGTCCGCTGACCACGTCCCTCAGTGCCACATCCACGTGGTCCTCAAACACCTCCAGGGATGGTGACCCCACCACTCTCTGGGCAGCAGTGCCACTGCATCACCGCTCTCTTTGAGAAGGAACGTTTCCTAATAGCCAACCTCAACCTCCCCTGGAGCAGCATAAGGCCACTCTGTCCTCCAGTTGCTACTACCTGGAGAATAAATACGAAGGCAAAGTGAAGGAGAAGTAGTTGAGTATGAAAGGCTGGAGAGGAGTGCATGAGGTGTCTTTTTAGCATTAAATGCCTGAGGAGGCGGCACGAGTTGGGAGGTGATGGTTTTAGTTGTAGTGAGGAGTGGTTCCTTTATTTCCGTGGGGCTTTGTGGGTTTCTGGACCATGGGGAGTGATGCAAGCGGGCCAGCGAGGTGGGGCTTTCTTTCCCCAGGGCAGCACAGCTCGTCCCAAGGCTGTGCTGCCAAGGGGCAGGGTTCGGTGTGGTTCAGTGCTTTGGAGTGTTTTGTTCTGAATTTTGTGCTGAGCTGTGACAGCAGAGGGAGCAAGTGGGCCTCCGAGCGGTGCTGTCCAGAAAAACCAGCAGCAAATAATCACAGCCTTTGCAAGAGGTAAATTAAAACCATCTCCTGCCTGGAAACATGCACAGCTCAGCATCTTCCCTCCATAAATATTTCCTTGCTGTTGAATCGCTGTAACCCTTTCGGTGCCGTGCTCTCCCCGCCAGCAGTGAGCCACCTCCTCTCCGTGTGCTCCACGAGCACTTGCAGGGCTCAGCTTCCACCCACTGCTGACAGCTCTGTGGCTCTTCTGAGAACGGCTCTGTGCAAAACCAGCCCGTTAAGCAGCCCGAGGTGGTTAGCATCAGAGCAGTAGGTGTTGGAATTGCCTTAGCGCTGTTCATGCGTTGCTTTTTTGCTTCTTTTTATCTTGCTCTTAGATGCGAGGATTGCCTTCACGTGCACACCAGGAGCAGGGAGGCAGCTGGAAGTGTGCTCTGTCTCTTTTTTAAACAGTTGTGTTACCAAAATTCAGCCTTAGCTAGATTATATCCTTTCCCAGCCTTTCCTAACAGCACTGCGCCCTCGTCTACAAAGAGATGCTATGGGCGTGTGCGTGGGGTTCTGCTCCAGGAAGCTGATAGCAAGCTGCCGTTAGAGGGCTCCAGAGCCCTGCTCTTGCATCTGCTCTTCCTCGAGCAATCTTCCTCTTTTTCTTAAGCTGTCCTTCCAAAAAAAAGCCAAACCAAACCACCACCACCAACCCTGCACCTGCTGTAATCTTCACTGCATTGCTCGGACTTGTTGCAAACCGGTCTCTTTTATTTCGGCAGGTATCACTGAAAATAGTACACAAATGCCTTGTACGAATAAAGCTCTCTTCTTTGCCTGAATGGAGAGACTTGACGTAGTTGCAGCGGTAGAAAGGAGGGAATTTGGCTGTACCCATGTTGCAGGAGCTGTCAGCGTGGTGCCAGCACAGGTGGGAGGCAGCGTCCATCCGCATGCAGCGTGGCCTGGTACCCAGATGTGCGTATTGCCACAACATCACCCACAAGGGATGGCTCTCTGGGTGCCAGCATCGGGGTTTTCAAAGAAGAGTGGTGTGAAATGGCAGCAGTGGAATTAGAGCAAGTTCCATCTGCAGGGGACGGAGCTTAGGAGGAGGATGTGGGGCTGCAGGGATTTCTGGAAACGTTCTTCCCTTTGGGGCATTGAGGGAACATGAGGGATATTGTGTAGGAGCCACGCATGGTGTGAGTAAGCATCCAGCAAGTTTTCCATGCAAATATCTTGGACGTGTAGTAATGAGTTCCAGTAATAATTCTCTGCTGACTTGCAACGTCAGAGATATTGTGAGAATGTGCACATTCTGATAGCGTGTTTACCAGCAGGGCTCCAGCTGCCAGGCTGGTACACCAGCACGGTGCAGATGGCTTGCTATTTATACTGCTGTTGTGCCTGGAGCAGATTCCTCCATGTTGCCACTGTCTGCGGGAAGCTGCAGGGCTGTGTTACATGGGAAGGACAGGCAACGCCAACAGACCCAGTTCTACTCCTGAGGCTCTTCAGGAATCTCCTTGTTGATCCTGTGTAGGTGGAGTGGATTCTTGTTAAGAATCGTGGAATATCCTGAGTTGGAAGGGACCCATGAGGATCATCGAGTCCAACTCCAGCAGTATTTCTAAGCGTGGCCGCTGTAAGGCATGTTTCCACTTAGATCCGGCACCTGGCTGGAAGCTTGTCCCTTTCTAACACAGACCCCAAGGAACACATTAACACTGGCTTTCTGTAGCTGTCGTTCTCCCAGAACTGTTCACGAGGAGAGACTGAACTTATCCAGCTGCCTGTAATCAAGACGTGGGCTGACTGCGCTGGTGAGGCAGCCTGTTGTGTCTTGTTAAGCACAAATAGAAATTCCGAGGAAGGATGGGATAATTAGAAGCAATCCAGTGATTCCTGTGACTGTGTAAAAATAACAGGGCTTTTTAAGGGCTTATTTTTAGCGGCCTCATGTGACAAAGGTTTTGTGGAGTTTTGGGGCAGAAGGCGACGAGGTGAGGTATGGCACCCGCTTTGGGAGGCTGTGCTGGGCGAGGGGCTGCCCCTCGGTCGTGCACATGGGAACCGCGGTAGGGAAGAAGCTCTGAGACACTGAGGGTGAAGCTGTGCTGCTTTCCCTTTCTCTCAGAATGCCTTTCTCATATAAAGCTTCAGCTGTGTTGTTCTTGCAGTGATGGCAGCCTCCCCCACAAAGTGTGGATGTCTTGGAGTCTTCTCGCTGCTTTTTCTCCCCGGGTGCCATCACGCAGACGTTAGCTCAGCTAACAGGACTCGACAAACTGAAGCTTGGGTTCACTTTTCCTTCTGGATTCAGGATCAGTTTTGTGGCTTTCACCCAACTCCTGCTGCATTGTTTTAGATGATTCTGAAAGTGAAACCGGTGCTGAACGCAAAATGGAGTTGTGCCGTCAGCTTTTGGGTATGTCTGAAATGCAGTGCACAGCCCGGCCGTGAAGCCTTCGTTTTGTGTAGGCAGGTTAACGCGTGCTTGTCTTGCATGGTCTAAAGGTATGAAAACACTGTTTTGCCTTTTCATTTAAAAAGGAAAAACACAACAGACTATTTCTAAACCAAATCCCTCCTGCCTGCTCTTATTTGTGGAACAAGCATGCCTGCTCTAAGCTCAGGAATTCAGACCAATATCAGATGGAAGAAACGTGGGCTTGCTGAGCAAACACAAACACGCCCTAACTAAAAGGGCAAACGCATTCCTGATTTGGATGAAATTCTCAGCTTGTTAAACATCGTTTTCCAGGAGATGCATAATTATGGCTGCATGGAAGGAGGTGTTCGGTCCCCTCCCGACATTGTGCATCCTAAGAGTCCTCGTGCATCCCAGGTGCCCTCACTGCCTGTTTGCTGCTGTCCCTTTTGTTTTCCTCCTCTTTTGTCTCCCTTAAAGCGAGCCAGCTGTGCTTCGCTGGTGTCCTTATCCGTGTGCATCACTGCGGGAAGTGGGGAAAACCCTTCAATCCTTGCAGTGATGGCGGTGGCCTGCGGTGTTTCCGTTGTTTTAAGGAAGTGGCTGAAGTTCCTCTTCGCTGACTCTCCTCTGTAGATATGTGACAGAATGGGTCTTTTCCTTTTATGGCCAGTAGTGCTGGTTTCCCCTCCCAGTCCAATCCTGGGTCAGAGGTGGAAGCGGGCGGCCAGGCAGGGGAAGGGGCTGGCTTTGTCCGCTCCCGCCGGGTGGAGATGGGATTTGCAACACAGCAAATTCTGGGCTAAAATAAACCCAGTTACGACATCTACCCAGAGGTGCTGGGTTTGTTTGCTTGAGGAGTGCCGTAAGCTTTGGTCTTGTTGCTTAAGACAGCAATTAGGAATCCTAGTTACCCTTAATTTCATGGGGTAAAGTTTATCTGCCCAGCCACAGTGGTCTGATTGAGCCTAGGTAACTCTGATTGAATTTAGATATGAAGACAATACCCTCTTTGTGGCAGTTACCCGCAGTGTTTTGCACTAAATGAGGTGTCTTGGCCTTCTATGGACATCTCAATAGTTTTATTTCTGGTCTCTAAGGAGCTGTTTTATAGTGAATTTAATGTGGTCTTTGTACAGGCCATGGGCATTGGCTTCACTCCTTAGCTGAGAGGTAACGTCCCTCTGGGTGGTAATTGCAGATGATGCTGGTGAGCCAAAAGCCAACTTTCTCAGCCAATAATGTCTTTTACAAATCATCTGTGGCCACGAATGGCTTGATAAATTTGAACCTTAAAAGTATTTTTCTAATGAAGTGAATCTCCTGTTTCTTGGTACAAAGTGCTTCATATCCCATTTCACGACTCAAATGCAAATGGTTCATTTGGCAGTCGTTTCAACTGCTCCATTTTAAAGTGGTGCAGCTCTTGTTTCTTCCCCTCGAAACACGTTGGCTGCTGCTGTAGTTTCAGTTCTTATTCAACCCTTGAACTCTGAAACTGGGAGACAAAAGTCTACCTGGCTGGGAGAGCCAGTTCCCAGGGCTGTTGGTGAGCTCCTTCGCTTCCAGTGGCTGCAGACATAAGCAAGATGGAACCTGGTAAGTGAACCGGTCCCCATTCCCCCAGCAGGCAGCGGGAGGGCTGTTCTCACCTGGCCAAACAGGTTGTGTCATCCCTGTGTGCACCTCTGAACAAGCGAGTTGGGCATCTGAGGCAGCAGCGGCAGATGCGGGCTCACCTGTTTCAGCACACGGCAGGTCCCGTGTTGAATGACAGATAACAGCTCCCAGAAAGGTGTCTCAGGGCTGGATGTCTTCCCATCCGGCTGCAGGAAGGGTTGTTCACATGGAAAGCCTCGTCCTCGTGGTTGCCAGCTGGTCTGTAGGAGCTAAATGCTTCCCCCTGTGATGGTGAAGCGACTTGGAAATGGTTTTCAGTAGCCAATGCACATTCTTCAGCTCCGCTTTAACAATAGTGTGTTTGTGAGGGCGTTTTTTTTTTCCTTAACTATACAATAGAGATCCAAGGAAAAAGAGAACAGAATCTGTAAACTGCTCCGGGGTTGGGGGGGAGAGATGGTCAAAACCAGTCCTGTTTCTAAATACTTCACTTGTACTGCCAATTGCATTGATTTGATCTCAGCGTCCCACGCTGCGGTTGTGTCGGTGCCAGGTTACCCTCTGTGGGCACGGGACAGCAGAGCTTTGGTGCTGCAGTGAAGCAGGGGAGTAGAGGGGAACCGATGTTTCTGATCAGTGTTTGTAAGCACAGCAGAAGGGGAAGTGCTTTACTTGGGGTTTCACAACGCAAAGCGTTGCAGCTCTCTCTTCCCGTCTCACTTCTGTTCAGCTGAGCCTTCCTCGGAGTGACGCTGAGCTCTGCACATGTGCCAGGGTTGCAGGGCTCAGAGTTTGTCTCGTTTTCCCATCTCTTCCCTGTTCTCACGTGGCTGCCGGGAAGCACGCTGCCTTGCTGCATTACCAGCTTTTGTTTCAGGGCTAACTCAGCTTCGCGTTACTTTATGCAGGCCCAGGGTGCTCCCCCTCTCATTCCAAACCCCCAGATTTTTTTCCGACGATTAGAAAATGTGACTCAAAAGAGATGATAAGATTGAAATATCCCTGGCAGCAGCTCCCGTCCAGTGCCCCGCTCCTGCAGGCGAAGCACGCTGCGTCTCCATAGCTCTGGAGCAGCACACGGCTGTCACAGGGCCTGGAAAGCCCTTCTGAAGTTTCAGTTCTGAGGCTTCTTTGCCACCTCTGCACCAAAGGGGAACAAACCCATGCCCAGCTGTTGGTGCAGACTCGTGGGCGCTTTAGGTGCAAAAGCAAGTGAAAATGACATCCCAGGGCTCTGAAAGAGGAACTGGTCAGCTGCTTGCACATCCATTTCCCTGATTAGTCCTTAGTGCTTTGCTGGGCTTTGTTGTGGTGCACGCTCATTTGCTTGATGTCTGCTTTTCTCATTTAACAGGCATTTGAATAGTGCTATGGGAGGCAGTGTGTGTCCACGCTGGGGTATGTCCTCTCCCCGCGCTGCTCTGCTCTGTGCTTTGGGTTTTACAAAGCCTTGCAGGCTGTGCTGGTTCAGCCTTTGCTTTTGCCACCAACTTATTGCAGCGTGGCAGATGGGCTGCGGGTGACTCGCTGCCACGGTGGAGAATTTGGAAGGTGGAGGTGAGCAGCTCGGAGGGCTGCTCTGCTTCACTGCTGTGAGTGCTATAGCTGCCAATGCTGGAGGGCTGTCCGTTACGCTCTGCGTCTCGTGCAGCCCAAATTCAGGGGCTGTGTGTCCTCCTCTCAGTGCCAGCGCACAGCCTGTATGGAGAGGAACGGGTAAGAGAGAGCTCTGTGCCAGGCAGGCACAAAAGCAGGAAAAGTCACCCGAACTTCTGAGATGTCAGGGAGCGTTTTGCTCTCGTTTTCCTGTAGTTCTTTATCTTTGCTGGTTCTCTGTGTTTTGTTTTTTTCTTCTTGTTATTATGGCTAGCTTAAAGCTAGGAGCGCCGCACTGGTGGGGCTTTCCCTCCTTCAAGGTTAATTTCCCTGGCGAAACAAGCTGGCCTTGCAGTTCCTGAGGTTCCATTTTGCCAACTTGCCAGTGTAGCATTCCTGCTCACAGAGTTCTCATCTCCCATCCCATTTGCTACAATGACATGCGGTGTTCACGTATGCTGTACCTTGAAAAAAAAGGCTCTAAATTGGAAGGGAGTTGTGTTAACGCTGCTGAATTACTGTCAGAATTGCCATATTGCAGAGGCTCCTTAGATGTGGCCATAGGTTTGTCACATAAACGCAACTGTGGATGGGAGAAGGGACGTCTGGAAATGAGTTCCTTGCATGATTCTTTCATACATAATGAAACCTGGGGGAGAGGGCAGCGAGGAAGATGGGCAGCGGGGCTGGGAGGGGCTGAATATCTGCAGTCCTGAATAGGGATTTGCATGGGGTGAGGTGGGGGATTGCTTTGTCGTGTGGTGGTGTAAGAGGGAAGTTTCAAAATTAACTTCAGTGATTGTTCCTCCTTGCAGTCTTACAATGCTTCGTTAGCAGATATCTCTGCAAATAAGATAAGGTGTTACCATCATAACACCTTAACCATGGTGTTATCTTTGGGTGCAACCCCTGGAGTTACCCTTTGCAGTCAGCTGATTGTCTGCAAAGCTGAATGTGTCACTGTCCCATTGTTCCACCAATCCCACAGCTACTCATGCTGTTATTATTTAGCCCTGCTTAGATTTTGTTATTTAGAGCGCGAGCCGTTGGAAGCAGCATCCCATTTTGTGCAAGGCTGTGTGTAGGATTAAACAGATAACCTCTTAGATCTCCTCTGCCAAATGGAGAGAGGCAATCTGCAGTGGGGGGTGATGCAGGAGGGTCAGCGTTGAGAGCTTTGAACCCATCCGCTAGTATTTAATTATTGACTGTGGCCAGGAAGGCGTACAGCTGTTATCAGCAGTCCGTCCTGCAGATCTACAGTCTGTGGTTAACGGCTACACACAGGGCTCCAATAGCATGTACCGGGTTTCTCTAGCTTCCTGCCCTAGGAAGGAGCAATATGCCTTCAGGTGTGCTGTTTTAAACACCATCTTTAGCATGAGGTCTGTGTTTAACCCACCCTCACAAAGTGACCGAGGGCTGAGTTTCCCTACCTGCACCGCCTGACTTCTGTAATGTTTTTGACAAGATGAAGTTAAAGCATGATCCTGTTAACGGAAGGGCCGTTCCTCTTATCCTGAGTGTGTTCTGGTAGGTGAGCAGGTTTCCATGTAGCAGTTTCCCCTGTGACCAGCACTGTGTGATACTGGTGCAGAACAGCACGTCCTGTGTGTAAAGCTGCAGATATTTCTGTTCTGTGTGCCTGACTACCACAACCAAACCGCTGCTAATCTGGCCTTTAAAGCTGAGCTGGGCGCTGGGGGAGGAGAAGCTTGCTTGGGTTTCCAAGAGATGTTTTGGGAAATGTAGGGTGAGAGGGGATGGCCTTGAGTTGCGCCAGTTCAGGTTGGGTGTTAGGGACACGTTGCTTCTCTGGATGAGTGTTTGAGCACTGGCGCTGCTGCCCAGGGAGTGGTGGGGCCACTGGAGCTGTTCTGGTGGTTTGGTGTCATGGTGGGATGGGTTGCGGTTGGCCAACCTTCATGATTCTAAGTCACGGATAACGCAGATGTGAGTGTGCCACCACCTGGGGCAGGAGTTGCCAAGCACTGACTTGGGTGGCACAGACCTCAGAACCTGCCTGCATCTTGTAGGCATCCTCACCCTCCCTGTGCGCTGCTGGAAGCAGAAGGGCACCATGTGTGTGCAGAGCCACAAAGGTGGGTTTAACAAGAATATTGGCTGGAGCTGTCACTGTTGGTAGCATTGTTTAACATGTGGCTGTAAAGAGCTTTATGCAACACAGCTGACATATGTCGGGTGTAAGTGTGGATTTTCCTTATCCGGCTTTTGACTCCCCGTCACCCACAGGGCTCCATTTATATCTGCCCTCGGGCACATCCATAGTGACTAGTAGACTAGTCCAAGGCTAGCACCTCTGCTTTATTTCTCCTGCTGCAATAAGGCAGGGCTGTGCAAGGCAGGCAGACCCCGGTGTCCCTGTTCTTCTTCCCGGCGCTGCGGTGTGAGCAGCAGCCACTGAGCGGCAGCGCTGCCCGACGAACGGTGCTCCAGGGGGAGGAGGAGGAGGAGGAGGAAGAGGAAACCACCCCGCGTTGATTTCCTTTAACAACTGCTTCATCACCGCTCGCCCATCCTGCCACGCCGCCTGGCTTCTGTGCGTCTGGGAGCAGTGCCAGTTCTTGGAGCAATGCCCGCAGAGCTGCGGTCCCTTCTCCTCTTTGTACACCCATAAAGCTGGCTCTCTCCTAAATGGATCATCTCAGCCTGGGCTGTATCCTCTCTATCCCAGCTTAACGTATAGGAAATCCCAGAAGGAGCCCTGCGGGAGCTTGCGTGCAAGAGCTGATCGGCGCTGGCTGTGCTCTCGTTTAGCCACTTCTGTGCCTGGTTTTAGATGAGGGCAGTGCAGTGGGCGCTCAGTAGGGAGGAAGGCTGTGTGCTTCTCCGTGCTTTCCCATTAACTCGTCTGGTTGGGAACTGCCGCCCTTTAATTAAACCGGCACAGTATGGAGTTGCTATTCTGAGCCTATTGCATTCACATCTGGTTTGGGGTAAAACTTGGCTGGTTTGAGGTTAGCCCGCGCTATTGTGTCTCTAAGAGCAGGAAGGAGCAGGGAATCGATCTGGGACACAGCGAGCGTGGAAGGGCTGCGATGCGCTTCACCTCCCCTTGGCTCGCAGCAGGGAGCACAGCCACCAGTGTCCCCGTGTGCCCATCAGTGGGGGCTGGTGGGGACCCGCAGGGCAGCAGCAGGAGGATTTAATTAGCAGCATATGGAGAGTTAAGGAAGCACTGGGCTCTGCTCAGAGCCACTGCTGCGAGCTGGAGGGCGGCGATGACAGCCCCGTGTGCTGCTGCCTGTTGGTTACGCTGAGCTTTCTTCGTGTTTTATTTCTTGGCCGCCCCTCTTTGCGTTTTGCTCAGCTGGTAAATGGCTTCGTGTGAGCTCCTCCAGAAGCGGTGGGCACGCGGGAATGCCGTGGGCCGTGCAAACAGCCCCTGAGCTCTTTGCATCCTCTGTTTCCACCCGTGCAGCTCGCCCAGGTCGGCAGCAGCCTGGGGCCGGGGGGGGACGCTGAGGGCTCGGGGCTTTCTTCCCCCATAGGTGGGCTGGAGCTCACGGGGTTATTTTTAGTCGAGGGTGGAGTCATAAAGAAAATAAGTCTGGGCTGTGTTTTAAAACTGCAGCGTCTGCGGTGCGAGGAGCAGTGGAAGTGCTGAGGAAGGCCCATTCCCATAACACATTTCCTTCCACCTTTGTTAGGTGCAGGGGCAATTAAGAAGGGCCTTCAAAGGTTGCGATGCCCGAAGCTCAGGCTGCCCCGAGCACAGAAAGCTGCTCTTCTGACCCTGGGAACAAAGGATCCTCCTGAACCCAAACGTGTTTGTGTTAATCCCGGCTGCTTCCTGGCGGCCGACGAGAGGAAACGGAGCTCTGCCTCTAACAGCTGCACGGCGAGGAGATTACAGAGCGATGGAACACCCTCTCCATCACATCCTCCCCTCTGCTGTCCCGGCCCAGCGCCCTGTGGGCTGTCCCAGGCTGCCTGCCAGGCTGGGGCAGATGCAGCAGGCGGGAGATGCTTAATCTCCTGCATCTGTGCGCGGTTCCCAGTGCCAAGGCTCCTCCAACCCTGAAGCGTGGGCCGTATAACTGTACCTGCCTGCTGGAGTGGGCTGGGAACTGCAGGAGAAATGCAATGGATTCATGAGGAATTGAACTGAAACGCTGTTAAAACCCGAGTAAAGCGTGCTTTCCTGCATTGCGTGCTGCTCACAGGGCACTGGAGGGGAAGCTGGAAGGCCTCTCGGGTTTGGGGAGTGGGTGTGGAAGCTGCACGGGGTGGGAGGGATGCGTTCCCCCCCTGTGCGGGTTGAGAGCTGCCTTGCTGTGCAGTAGCCTGTCTTGGTGCCAAGGTTATACAATGGAGGTAATCTAGGGCGGCTGCCGAGAATCAGCCATCGTGCTGTGTGTTTAGGTTCATTAATATGGAAATGGCAGAGTACGTTTCCTCCTCGAGCAAAAAGCTGCTTCTAAAATAAAAGAACCCTCCGTGGAAGTTCCGTCGAGATCAGAATTGTTATTGCTCGAGAGGTGCGGCAAAACCTTCCATCAGCCAAGCAGGTTTGGTTGAAGGAGGTGTAAAAATGCCAAAGGTCGTTCTTCTGTTCTCAGGCGATGGCTGTGGCTGCGGTTGCAGCATTGGAGCAGCTGCCTTTGCCTGAACCGTGGGCTTTTGTGTGGAGGGATCCAACGGGAGCTCCTGTACCCACAAACAATGGGCCATTGTGCCGGGTGAGCAGGGAGAGGAGTTGCGTGGAGCTCTGGCAGCGGCTCATGCGTCGTCACATCTGTCCCAGCTCAGTCTGGGAGGAGATGGCTGGGGCAGGGGGTGTACCTGGCAGGGGTGTACCCAGCCAGGGGCAGGAGTCGAAGCCGTGGGGCTCTCTTCTTTGGGGTGCTCAGCCACAGCTCCCCATGGGCAGGACCCCACGTGTGGTCCACATGTAGCCCAGCACCCGTGGCACTCACCCGCTGTACTCGCCCCAAATGGAGAAGTGCTGGGTGTCTGGGAGCCTGCGTGCTGTGCCTGTTCCCTTCCTCCTCGACTGTCAAGGAATCCGTTTTCCTGGGTGTAGGAGACAACTGTTTGGCAAACAGCAGCAGCCGCAGCTCAAGGGAAGGCGTTGTTTTTAAATCACCGCGGCAATGGGAGCGAGGGTGGTGGTAATGACAAAAGGCAAAGGGGAGGGCTGGGTACCAGAGCCTGAGCAGCACCATCTGCTGCGGACGGGCGTCTAATTCGGCAGCGAAAGAGGCTCCTGGAGTTAAGTAGTTGGGAATCGCAGGCTCCTGGCTGGAGAGCCTGCCAACCCTTCTGGCAAAAAGCTGTTAAATCTTTGTTGCTGGCATGTGAAAGTGGCCCCGTGTAGCAGGGCTCCAGCAGCTGGTTTAACCCTTGCTGTGCACAACCGTACAGCGCTTTTCATCTCGGGTGGCCTGAGTGGTGAATGAAAGGGGAGAGGGGCTCCTGGCCATGATGCTTTGGGCCGCTTGGCTCTCCCCTTCCTACAGCCCTGTGCCCTGCAACGTGCACATGTATCCTGCCTGGTAAGCTGCACGAGGGGCCCTTCGTTCCTGAGATGAAAGCAGGAGCTATGAGGCATCTCGCGGCGAGCACAAACACAAACAAGTCAACACGTGGCACCCTCCTAGGGGCGGCTTCCTTGGAAGCTTTGCTCTCCGTCCTGTTTGTCTGACGGGCGATCAAAAGCGCACTGCTGCCTACGTGTGTCTGAGCAAAGGCCGAGAGCTGAGGAGAGCTCGATTAGGCAGCAGCTCATTGTGGCGTGTGCTCTCTGAACGCCCAAGTTCTTTGTTAAAGGAAGTGAAGGGAACGCACTCCCAAGGATGTCTCGGTGCTGTGGTTGTGCGACTGCGGCAGTGCGGGGCTGATGGGGCCGTGTGGCGGAGGGGGAGAGGATGCTTCGCAGCCGCATGGTTTTCCTGCCAGGGGAGAAGGTTGGATTTAAAGCCTGAGTCGCAGCCATCCTGAAGATGAAACAGTTGGATCGCGAAACGTGTGCTCCTTCCAAGTTTGATTTGGATGTCTTTTAATCTTCCTCAAATTAAAGGAAAATCTCTTGTTTGACCCAAAACAAAACTGTGTTTTCTTTGGACGGCCAATGGAAAAAATCAGCTATGTCCCAGTGTTAGTCCGAGCTCCCTTGCCAACAGTGCCTCCACAGCTCCTGCTCCGTGCAGCTCTACCAGGCGGGCTGAGCCTTGGAGCTGGAGGGAGTTTGTAAGAACAGGAGAGTTCAGTCACTTGCTTCAAATTTAGTTCAGCTGTTCTGGTTAAACTCATAAATATTTGTTCATATGCCACCTCTGTTCTGTGGACGTGAGTCCACATCCTGCTTTTAAGCTGTTCACTCATGTAAGCCGTTCTAACTTTGTTTAGTGAGGTTTCACAAAGCTGAATATAGACTCTCATGCCTGTGGAGTGAAGGAGAGTTTTCGATGCAGCCGCGGAACACCGGCAAGCTTTGCAGCGTGTGCTGAGCTGAAAGCCCCTTGTGTGAAGGTGAAAGGTTTGGGTCAGGAAGCACACGGGCCTGCTGACCTTTAGCATCGTGTTTTCGTTTCTGCAGCGTGCTGCTGGAAGTTAGCGGTTGACCCTGGTGGCTGTTCTGTGACTTTTAGGTGGACTGGTATTGACGGACTCGTTTTATGCTGTTGTAGATAGCTCCGGTTGTGTTTCGTTCCTGGGTTCTCGTGCCTTGGAGACCCCATTGCTCCTGTTATTGATGGGCTCATTCTGGTCTCTAGTGGAGGACAGACCTCCTGGGCCCCATACACCTACACAGATCTGCCAACCCCATCCTCAACCAAGAATCTGCAATGTACCGGGGGAAGAGATGGGAATTCTTCCAACCCCTAATGCTCTCAGTATTGTGCTGGGTCTTCTCGTCCTTTAATGCTTGCTGTCTTCCCCAGGAAACGTGTCGGAAGTGCCAGGGGCTTTGGAAGGAGCACATGAACCTCACGTGTGAGCAGCTGGCCGAGAAGGACGACATCAAATATAGGACATCCATGTAAGTAAACCCCACGAGCTGACACAGATGAGGAGTGGATGAAACTGTAACAGCAATACGCCAGGCACGGAACTGGTGTGGAGGAAGGGATAAGAAAGTCAGCTGTTCTTGTAAATGTTGGAAGCCCTGAAGCCTTGCTGGGTGTCAGTGCCTCCCATTGTGTCCTGGAGACATCAAGCTCCAGGGGGCAGACAGCCCCTAGGATGGGATTTCATTCTGTGAAAGGTAATTGGCAGTGGATCCAGGTGGTAACCTGAGAACGTGGGAGACTTGTCAGCAGCCCGGCCTGTTGCTCTGGCTGGCCCGGCGTCTTGCAGGCCGGCACCTGGAGGGCCTCTCAGAGGTGAGAAAGCCCGCTGCATCCTGCTTCCATTCACCTGGGGCAGAAGGGAGGTGTTGTGCAGAGGCCGAGATGTGTATTGAGTCAGAGTAGCTCAGTACCGTTTGAAAATCTCGACTGGTGACAACATGTCGGAGCATGGCTTACTCAGCTACTGCTTTGTGGCTCTGTGGAAGGGGACGTGCTCATCTCTGTTTCTAACTAGTTGCAAAATAGAGTCACTTTCTGAAATACTCAGATGTTTCCCTAACGTCTATGGAAGCCTCGCTTCTCTCCTTGCTGCAGCACATGACAGAATCCGCTGGCTTTAGGAAACATGGCTGAGCCACGGGGCTGCATGTTTGGCGCAGTCCGACGGGAACTGCCTGCGTTGCCCAATCCTTTCCTCTCTGATTCAGTCTGTCTGGTATGAGTAGAGGTTGGAAAGCTCCACCACTGGGAAGCTGAATGACTGTTGCTTGCTCATCCCGCAGCCCATGCTTTAGAGCAAAATGTTGTTACAGGTTTGATATGGCTTCTTTCTCTCGCCACTCCTTTCCCTATAGGAAAGAGGGGTGAGAAGGAGGAGAAACAAGTTGTCATGTCCTTAACATGGAAAAAAAGTCAGTTTCAAAACCTTTGGCAGATCGTTGCAGCAGATAGGTGAGTCGCACTGCACCATACAATGAAAGCTTCCTTTTGAAGCCCTGCGTGAGGAAAGGGAAGCACAGCTGGAGCTCAGGCCGAGCTTCCTGCCTCGCTCAGAGTTTCCAAAAAAAGTCTGCATCAGCAGCATCCTGTTGAGCAGAGGAGGGAAGAGCAGCTGCCGCTCGGAGCAGTCGGTCTCGAGTTGATTTTTTTCCTTCCTGTCTATTCTTAGCCCATTTCCAAAAGCCCGGGCACGCACCGTGCTGGATATAGCTGCAGGGGAGCTTGGTGTAGCTGCAAGGCAGCTGAAATTCCCACTTCTGGCTGCTCGTTTATCCACTTCGCCGTTCACTGCTCCTCTGGTTTTGCAGATGGAGGGGCTGTGCTGTTGCCTGCTTTGTTGCTGGGATCCTCCTTAAAAATCCCTCCCTGTCATCTCCCAAACACATGCTGGCTTCGCAGATCCCCTGGAGCAGATGGGTGGAGACGCTGCCTGATGGTTCTGCGCTGCAGGGTCAGCGCAGCCCAAGGGGCTGTGCCTCCCTCCGTCCAAATGCAATCCCTTCCCCCTGCTGTCATCAAATTCCACATCTCGATTGCAAATTAAATTGTAACGTGATCCCCAGCGGTCAGAAAATTGGCCCTCGGGCTGACAACTTGTATTCTTAAGTCTTTTAATTCAGTGACCGGTGCTTTCCTCCGGTTCTGTGCCAAAGCAGCGTTGCGGTGAGCCAAGCCTTCACTCAGAGCGTGTCACTGCCAGGCTGCCTGCCGGGACAGGGACCGTGCCCTGCGCTGCCTTCCCACCCCTCCCTGTCTCGTGCACCTAAAGCAATAACCTCTGGAGGACTTCTGCAGAGAATCTTCCTGGGAAAGCCGAGTGGGGAAAGCTGTGATTATTTTTCGGTGGCTGATTTAAGTTAAACGGAAACCAAATAAATCTGCAGCGCAGCAGCCAGGATTGGAGACAGTCTCTGTGCTGCTGGCATCTTTGTAGCCGCAGCAACAGCCGGGCACAGAACTAGCTAGCAGATGACCGGGGCAGTTTGCTTTTCCCGAGCTTTATCTCCTCGACTGTATTTCTTTGCACCGAGTCAGGAATCCGTGTGCCCTTTGGTCTCCTGACTTATGGTGTGAATTCCTCCCGATCCGGAGCCCGGCACCGCTGTGTTTTGGCTCGCATGGAAACCAGAATCGGGGCTTTAGCACGCAGGCCGCCATCCACTTTCTTTCACTTAATTTGTTCTCGAGTTGTCGTGGGCTGGCTCCAAGTGGAGCTGAGCCCAGACCTCCTTGGAACAGCGGCGGACTGTGGAGGTGGTGGAGGGGGAAAGAAGCGGGAGCGGGGCTGCTGGGATGGTGTGGCAGGAATGGCTCTGCACCGGTGAATGCAGACACCCCTTCTCTGACCCTCCTCCCTCTCCTCTTGTGTCGCAGAGAAGAAAAAATGACGGCCGCCCGAATCAGAAAATGCCACAAGTGTGGGACCGGCCTGATCAAATCGGAGGGCTGCAACCGCATGTCGTGCCGCTGCGGCGCTCAGATGTGCTACCTGTGCCGGGCTGCCATCAATGGCTACGACCACTTCTGCCAGCACCCCCGCTCGCCCGGCGCTCCGTGCCAGGACTGCGCCAAGTGCTCCCTCTGGACGGATCCCACGGTAAGTGAGGGAGGACGTTGGGGAACATCTCACACCCTGATGGCAGTTACCGTTCAGTGTTGGAATACGTGCTTTGCAACAGGGGGAAATGAGTGTTTTTAGGCAGCGTGACATTTTTCCTCTCCCAAGGCAGCTGCGAGCTCACATCAGCACGGAGTTCCATCTGACCACAGCTCGTTCCTAGCTTTGTGTCCAGGTTGCTGTTCGGTGTGGCTCTGCACCTGCTGTCTTTCGGGTGCCCCTGCTTATCTGCTCAGCTCACCCTGCGAATCCCTTCGTGGAGGCAGACCCGCTGAGAAAAATGCCTGCGAGCCAAAGGGCCAAAGCTGCAGTTGTGTCTGTTCTCACGGCTGTTGTCAACAGCTGCAAAGGAAGAACTGAAATACCGCTGTGCTGTGAGGGAAGCTGTAGTGAGTAACTTGAAACTTTGCTCTGTAGTGCAGCTTGTAGCTGTGCCACGGGGTAATTTCATGCAGCAGCTCTGTGAGTAGAGGTTGTCCGTACCAGAAACCCAAAGGCAGGAGCTGAATTTCCTGATGTCAGCAGAGTAGCAGAGCAGTGTGAATGTGGATCTGCCTTCTCAGAGCTTCTCTGAGCTTCAGTTGTTCCAGCGCTTCTTTGTCTCGGGATGCTGCAGCTTGCCAGCCCGCTCCCAGCACCTCTTGCTGGGATTGTGCACAATCCTGCGCTGGCGTGGAGCAAAGAGCAAAACCACTGCATCTCTCCCTTCTACCAGAGTAAGCTTCCTAGTCGTCTGCTTGCCTGCCTGTATTCTGTGCTATCTGTCAAAGAGATGGTGTTGCACTAAACAGAGGCACCTGCTTCCGGGTACCCCCATGTTGGACACGTGGCTGTGCCATCCCACAGCCCCGCGCCCCTCTCTCTGTTTCCCACTGGGACACAACTCGGTGCTGAGCCCTTTGTTCCCGTCAGGATGCTGATTGTGCTCAGTAATGGCGTTTGTTCCGAGCCAGAGAAAACATGGGGCCTCTCAAAAAGCTCATACTGTACTTTAAAATAAATAAATAAGCAGGCAGCACAAAGAAGGCACTGTCACCGGGCCCTTTCCAGCTCTCTAATTAACCAATGTTGTGGCAAAGAAAGATTTCCCCCCGTCAGCAAAGAGCTGGCGCTGCCTGCTTTGTTTCTGGTGTGCTGGGGAGTTGAAGTGGGGTGACTGTCCTCACTGCAGTGCAGGGGATAACGTGAAGCTGAGCTTCTGGCTTCTCAGGGTGAAGCGATGGGGACCTGTTTGCATTGCCCCCCTTTGTGAGTGACGCTGTTAGAGGCAGCGGTGCGGTCCCTCCTGGTGATCCTCATTCCTGTGAGCAGGAGGTAGTGCGGGAGATGTGAGCGGTGGGAGTGAGCGTGGGTCTGGACGTGGGGATGTGAACCAGCAAAATGCCACTGCAGAGTCCTGTCCTTTGTCAGGGGTGGTGCCGTCCCACCCAGCCCTGTTGGCTGGTGCGTGGCGTCCTCTTGGGTCTTCCTCACTTCCGTTTCCTCTTCTTGTTCAATTTCTTTCATTGTGTTGAGGTCAGTAGGTGGCTACTGCTGTGTGCATGGGAAGAGAGCATCTGCTGAGTCTGCAGCCCTGTTCCACGTGTGCACAAGGGCAGAGAATACAGGGCTGCCTGTGGTGGGCTGTGCAGCCCGTTGCCCAGGAGCACCTTCCCAGGGCAGACTGCTGCAAAATGGGGAGGGCACATGTGTGCCACCAAAGCGTGGCTTTTAGGGGCTGATGGGATGTTGTTCTGCAGAGCTGTGCTCGCAGCAGACCGGTGGTGCGCTCACAGAACCACTGCTTTTATTTCACGGCCGCAGAGTGCAGCTTTAATAGAATCATGGAATGGCCTGAGTTGAAAAGGACCTCGAAGATCATCTCGTTTCAACCCCTTGGCCGTGAGCAGGGTCACCAACCACTGGACCAGGCTGCCCAGAGCCACATCCAGCCTGGCCTTGAATGCCTCCAGGGATGGGGCATCCACAGCCTCGCTGGGCAACCTTCCATTTGGACCTGGGTAGTTTCACACTTTGGTGAAAAATCTGCCTTGGGTCTCATTCCTCATTACTTAAGGCAGAACGTTGGGTTTCTTTAAAACAGGGAAGCTTTGTTCTTCACCGGGCGTTGAACGTTTTCTGAGCCTAAAATGATCCTTGAGAAAGGATAAATCAACCTATTCATGGCTCGGGTTCAGAATGAAAGGCTCAGGGAGCGGCAGCATCTGTGAGTCTTTGTCTGCGCTGATCTTGGGACAATAAAGCAGACCCTTCTGAACTGCTCGTAAGGAAGGGCCGCTGCCTGTGCTGTGATCAGCCTCGTTCACAAGCACGGCGCAATGCTTGCTGGCTCAGAGATGAGCTGCAGCCAGCGCTCAGCCATCGCATCGCGAGCGGTGTTGTGCTGCAGCCGTGCAGCTCTGCAGGACACCAGCACGTGCTGCCCTGGCTTGGCTGCTCCCCGAGGCTGCACGGAGGCTGTGTGCTGCGGGACGAAGCGTGGGATGGAGCAGCGAGAACTGATTCTGCAGCAAACAGTGGATCTGGAGCTCAGGGGCTGAGCATCGGCTTCGGAGTGTCTGCAGCAAACCTGAGGCGGATGGCACGCTGCTGATCCCGTGATGCAGTGTGACTGATGCGTTGTGACTGCTCTGGGTAAGCTGGGTTCTGCTCTCCTGTGTATTACCTTTAGTTCAGTACCCATTTCTGAACTCTTGATAATACCGCGTTGCAGCTTTTTTGGCTTTAAATTTGATTATATACTCCTCAATAACCCTTAAAACACTCCTAAACGCCCACCATTAAAGTTGGAAGTAGAAGACTGATCGCTGTGGGGTGTTTGCAGTTATCCCCCTTTCTGGCGTTGTAACCAGGAGCTGTCAAGCAAAGACTGCAAAAATTCAGTTGCATCAAGGAAGTGCATGGAACGCACCCCTGGCACTGACTTCAGTGTTTGAAGGGAAGTCTGCAATGGTGGGGAAACATCCCCCAAACTTCGTTTCTTTCCAACACGCTCTATAATGCCTTAATCAGAAGCATATGGTGAATTCATGGCATCCCCAGAAAGCCGTCAAGACGCACCAATAGCAACGGCGGTTGCTGAAAGAACTGCATTTCTCTGCCCCCCCCCTGCAGCACTGCTCCCATCCCCGCTCTGCGCTGCAGGAGCAGCCCCCAGCAGCCCCCCCACACCCCGCAGCTGATCTGGGAATGATTTGAAACAAAACCCCGTAGTCCTTTGGCCTGAAAATCGCTGCGAGCTGATTGGGAACGGCTGTGGCCACACGTACGTGGTAAAAGAAAGCGGTGGAAAGGCAGAAAGGGGGGGAGACAACGGTGGCAAATGCACCGCGGCCTCTTGCTGAAGGCCGGGCAGGGAGCGCAGCCCGCAGCAGCCCCAGTCCTGGTCACCCCCTCAGGAGGCAGCAGCCCTTTTCCCCCAGTGCTTAATAACTAGAGAAGGCGGCAAGAAGCACAGCAGCTAAAACCAGAGCTTTCCAAAGCTCCGTGGGGACACTGTTGTTCTGGGCAGGGGGGTTCTGTTTGGGGCTGGGTTCTGTTTGGGCCTTGGCTCCTCATGGTTGGCAGTGCTCTCGTTATCCCTCGCCGCTGCGTTCCCTTCCTCCCGCGTTTCCCAGCAGCCGTGTGCCCATGCCCAGCTCTGCACTGGGTGCTGTGCCCCCGCTCGCTGCCGTGTGATGCCACGCACAGTGTGGGCGCATCTCACCGCGCTCCGGGGCACCGCGTGGCCCTGTTGTGTCAGTCAGCGCCGTGCAGGTGCTGCCCATAACCTCTCTTGCTTTCCACAGTGCTTGCAGATAGGGAAGGGGTGCAGCTCCCAGCCCTCGCCTTTCCCCTCCTCCTTGCTCTGCCCCGTGCCCCAGCCCCCCAGCGCTTGGGGCTCTGCTTTCTCCCTTTCCCGTTTCTTTTTGCTGCAGGCGGGGCAGCTGACGGGAAGATGACTGTTAACTCGATGGGATCAATGCCTCCTTGCACGCAGCCTGCGAGCAGGCGGTGGCAATCATAATCCAGCCCTTATTAAGGGCTGGGAACCCACTCAGCAAACAGACACAAGAGGCTTTTGAAACGGTGCCGGTGCCTCCACACCATGTGACATCGGCACCAAACCAACGAGAAACCAATTTTTGGTGCGGATGCTTTGCCCCTGAATGAATCCCTGCAACTGCAGCCTTTGATTCTCAAAGGTCGAGAGGTGCATTGCAATACCGCTGCTGTACTCGGTGCGTGTTTGCATCCCTGAGGCTTATCTCTTGCTCCTGACAGCGCAGCGTGCAGTAGCCAGGTCCCATGGCATCAGCTTTCCTTCCAAATAGCCCCCATTTAGCTTACTGCACGCACCCCGCTCTGTTTTGTTGCAGCTGGGATGTGGGTCTTCCCAAAATACCGCCGCTATCGAACCCAATGCGTTGTTCCAAAGCCAATGTCTGCTCCTGCTTTTAAGTCAGAAGGTGCACATTGTGCGGTGTATTTTTGTTCCCCTGATATTAATGGGCACCAGCCTGCGAGGTCCGCCCCTTTCCGCAGACAGGCTCTGCACTTGGGGTGATGTGTTTTATGTTATATACAGGCCTTGCTTCGCAGCTCTGGCAGATGGGGGTTTGCTGCTTTGCGCCTTTGCTGTGCTCCAGGAGCTGCAGTGATTGGAGCAGCATCCTGGGGGTGCGTGCAGCCGGCGGGCAGATGGCTCCGTGGGGCTGGATGTAGTGCAGGGGTCAGCTGCAGGGTAACCCGGGGTCAAGTGGCCCCCGCTGCGGGCACTGTGTTATTACTGTGTCCAATTGCTCAGATTTCTGCAGGACCAAAGGGGCCAGCAGGGCTGGGATGGGATGGGATGGGATGGGATGGGATGGGATGGGATG
>JANHGO010002330.1:0-30426 GCA_024606505.1 Aquila spilogaster
TGTTCATATCATTCCATGTTGATTACTGCTCTAATTAACTGCTGAAACTGCTCTAATTAACCACATCAGAATTGAAGGGAGAGGGAATTAGAGGACATCCGAGGAGCCGGGACTTGGAAAAGCGAGCGGATTATCTCTTCCCGTCAAGGCCCTCATCTCCGTTTGGAGGGCGGTGGAACCGGTGGGTACGGGACGGTGGGGAGCGGGTTTTGGCTTTATCTCCCGGTACGAGGTCTGTGCTTCTCTCTTTCCTCCCCCAGGGATCCTCAATTTTTGCGCCAATAACTACCTGGGTCTCTCCAGCCACCCCGAGGTGATCCGTGCTGCCGTGGAGGCCCTCGAGAAATTTGGTGCTGGGCTCAGCTCCGTCCGTTTCATCTGCGGTACCCAGGTACCGGGCACCGGGGCAGCATCCCCTGCTCTGGGGTAGCCTTTCTCGGGGGTTTTGCTTCAGACTCCCATCTTGGCACTCGCATTTGGGCATGGTCCTAAAGTACACGTGGCCAGGCAGAGAAAAAAAAAAAAAAGCCTGCAGAATTCCTGCTGGCCAAAGTTCTGGACATAGGCCAGCTAAAACCATTACCACCCTGGAGAGGGAAAAGAAATGAAATGCCGCTCTGGATTCACAAAGCAAATGTCATTTCCCTCCCCTTTAAGGGTCAAAATTACAGCGAGCCTGCCTTGAAATGGCTCTGTCAAACCACCCCAGTTTATCCCCGCTGGAGCCCTTTCAGAGCCCCAGCTGGTTAAGTGCAAAGAAAACTCCGAGCTGCTCCCCTGTGGGTGGGGAGCTTGGAGTGTCCCTGCTGCGCTTTTGGCGTCCAAACCCATAACAGCATTTTAGGGCTGCGTTTGCAAAGACTTTCTGAACACAATTAACTTTTCCCACGCACACACACCTTTTCTGGTTAAAACCGGGCTGCTTCCTCCCCTTGCAGTCAGCATCTAACAGCAGCAGGCAAGTGAGAACTTGTGCTGCCTCACTAGTGATGTTCGCTCCTCTCTTCTCTTTAGAGCATACACAAGGACCTAGAGGAGAAGATCGCACGTTTCCATCAGCGGGAAGATGCCATTCTTTACGCCAGCTGCTTTGATGCCAACGCTGGTATCTTTGAGGTTCGTAGGGCTTTCCTTGTGTCGTCCATGAAGGAGGGGGGGTGACGGCGATGTGCCCGCCGTGCCTTCCAGAATCTCTGATGTGAGCTCTGCGCCGCAGAGAAGATGGCAGTGACTGGTGGTGGAGAACCCTGACTTGGTGCCCCTGGACTGGGGGAGCCGTGTGGAGCTGTTTCATCAGCCCTCACCTCCCCCTTCCCCGGCCAGCTCCAGCTTTTGGGGAGGGCTCCCATTTCCTGGGGGGTCCGTTCTCCCCCTTGAAGCGTAGACAGGGGGAAGGGGTGATCCCCCAGGCTTGCTAGGGAAGGAGAGGGAGGTTTTGAGCTCAGAAGCCACAGGCAAGAGCCTGGCCTAAGGAAATTGGGGGATAATTTGGCTGGGAAGGAAAGTGGAAAGTTTAGCGGTGCCAGGAGAGACGTGGCAGCTGCAATCAGATGCAGCCTTGTCCTCTGCACTGAGAGATGCTGGAAGATCTCGGTGAGTCGGCACCCCAGAGCGAAGGAATATCCTTTCTGTTTGGTGCGGCCAGGCCCTGCTGACCCCGGAGGATGCGGTGCTGTCGGATGAGCTGAACCATGCCTCCATCATCGATGGGATCCGCCTGTGCAAGGCTAACAAGTACCGCTACAAACACATGGACATGCAGGACCTGGAGGCCAAGCTGCAGGACGCGCAGGTACGGAGGTCTGCTCCCACCCCAACGCGAGGGTGCTCCCTCAGCTGTGCTACCTGCTCAGTAACCAGCCCCGAAGGGTGAGCTCTGCCTTTTCCCGTGCAATAGGCATCGTTTTTGCCGATAGGCACAGGTAGGCATGGATAGGCAAGGTGGGGAAGCAGCTGGTTGCAATGCAAACGCCCCGTCTCAGTTAGATATATCCACTCCCTACGGGAGCTGGACTGTCTCCCAGTCTCCTTCGCCAGCCCCGCTCCTCAGGGTGACATCCTCACCCCTGGGGATGCCGCTTTCCCTCCTACAGAAACATCGTCTGCGACTGGTGGCCACCGACGGTGCCTTCTCCATGGATGGTGACATTGCACCCCTGAGGGAGATCTGCCAGCTGGCCCAGAAGTACGATGCCCTGGTCTTCATTGACGAATGCCATGCCACAGGCTTCCTGGGACCCAGTGGCCGGTAAGGGGCTGGTTTACCCCTGTTTCTCCCCCCCACCGACCCCAGTTACCTCTGAGGCAAGGCCAAAGGTGGTGATGGCCGATGTGTTTCTGTGGGGGGACTCCTGGAACCACCGTTTCTCGAAGGCTTCGCACCCCACCTCTGCCTCAGCCCTGCCCTCCTGATGATATCTCCCCTTTGGGGCACCTGAGGGGATCGAACGGAGATACTTTAGCACTGACCCATCCCAACACGACAGCCACTACTCTGTGCGTGAGGGATGGTGCGTGACCGCCTCCTCTGCCTCTCCTGGCAAGCAGCTGGGCTTCCTGATTTCCAAATCCTTCTCCTCTCAGCTATTGCTTTCAAATGCTTGGGTCTTGGGGGTTCTGTGGAGTTAGCTTGCACAGTTTGATAATTCCCTCAGCGCAGCTTTTTCCTCCATCCCCTGGCGATCCTCCAGGTGCTAAGCAGTGCACTTGCTGCAGGTGTTTGCCGAGAACAGACACTTCACATGCTTGTTTTGTTCAGGCACATGAGTGCCAAGCGCTCCGGTGCGTGGTCCTTCCTGCTTTTACTGGAAGGTAGAGACCCGTGTGAGGCAACACCTGTAGGAACGAGCAATGGGTCCCTCCTCAGATGGAGGGATAGTGCAGGAGATGACCAGAGGAGAAAGCCATCTCTGAAAAAGCCAAAAGTTGCTCTGTGAAGAGCTCCCTTCCAGCTCTCTCCTCTCTAGGCGGATCCCATGTGGGAAGCTGGCAAGTCCACATCAAGCTGTGAAATGGGTGAGAAATGGAAACTAAGCCCCCTGCCTTCCTTGGGGCATGGTAGCCATCCTATGGGTTGAGGCAGACCTTGTCACTCTGTCCCAGGGGGCTCTGTGGTCCCAGCAGCTGCAAAAACAACTGTTTGACTGCTCTGAGGTGTGTAAGTGCACAATGGCTTGAGGAGGAGAGAATGGTTACCGAGCGCTTCATGAGTTATGCTAGTTTCAGCGTGAACTTGACGCTGTTGTCTACAACACTGTGTTTCGAGAGAGCCAACAGAGGAGCTGGGTGGCCGTGCCCCATCCTGCCTTTTGGGCCGGAGGACACAAAGCTGCAGAGTACGTCTGCCACGTCTGGTTGGTTCCACTAGCGTAGACCTTGACACAGGTGCTTTAGGCCTGGTGTGCTTGTAGGGCAGCACATCGGTGATGTGCACAGCCCACCTCAGGGGACATCGGCTACTCGAGCCAGGCAACTGCTTTTCCCTGGTGTACGCTAATGGTGTGGTGTGTGTCAGAGGCGTGCGCAAGACTGACATCGGTGGCTGGCGCTCTGTTTGGACTACTAAACTTCTGTGCGGGCAGTTTGAGCGTTCTGCCATCTGTAAGGGATGAAGAACCCATGCTTTTACCTCGGGAGATCCCAGCTTAGCCTTTCTGCAGGAGAAGGGAAGGTCAACACTTGGGTTGAACTACAACAGGGGGGTGTTGGTATTCTTTCTTTACGAGAAGGGGGGACACCAGAGACCTGGCTGGTGGCACTTTGTTTCCCTTGAGGCATCGGGTGTAGAGCAGCTTCCCTGGTGCATGCTGGCACAGCTGATAACGTGACATTCCTTTTTCTACAGGGGTACCGATGAGCTCCTGGGAGTGATGGACAAAGTCACCATCATCAACTCCACCCTGGGAAAAGCTCTTGGAGGAGCTGCAGGTGAAGGCGTTTTCCTGTCCAAGGCCTTCCATGCCCTAAAGAGCTCCACAGCATCGCTCTGATGTTTCCTTCCTCTGCCTAATGATAGAGCAAGAAATGCATGTTGTCCTCTTCTACCGCTGGCATGAGGCTCAGTTTGGGACCCTGCTGCAGGGTCGAGGGAGGTCCTGCCGTGTGCTCCTTCCACTGTCGTCTTCCCCATGCGTTTGCCTTTGGGGTCAGGGTACAAACTCTTGGTAAAAGGCATCAGCCGTGATTTTTTTAGGCCTGGTTTGTACTGAAATTCCTGCTGTAGGTGACAGGTTGCCTTTATCGAGGGCCCCCCCTCTGACGAGATCTCCCTGGGGTGCCTTGTCCATTTCTCTTTCCTCCATCTGCAGGTGGGTACACAACTGGCCCCAAACCCCTCATCGATTTGCTCCGCCAGCGCTCCCGCCCGTACCTCTTCTCCAACAGCCTGCCTCCCGCCGTGGTGGGCTGTGCATCCAAGGCCCTCGACCTCCTCATGGAGAGCAATGCCATTGCACAGTCCATGGCTGCCAAGACCCAACGGTGAGGGGGCCATATTGGGGTGAGAACGGGGGGGGGGGGGGAGAGGTTCGTTAGCAATGAGTTGTCCACGTATGTTTATTCACGCTCCGTCCCCCCCGCCCCCGGTGATAGCCGTCAAGGCAATTTGCAAGTCGCGGCCGGGGGGAGCTCCGGGGAAACTGCGGGATGTGCCTGTGTGTCAGACAGATGTGCGGGCAGATGGGTCACATCTGGATGCTCTGCGTGCTGGGACACATCTGCCCCTCAAGCAGCTGCAGTCCCATGGAGCGGGAAATGGCAGAAGGTCACTCCAAAAAGAGAGATCCCTTCCCTGCACAGGAGGTGCAAGTGGAGCAGAACTACACCCAGCCCTCGGTGGCCAGGGTGCAAGCGAGGCAGCAGTCCCCAAGGACAGGGGTGACGAGGTTTTACTCATCCTCTTTGTTCTCTTCACCAGGTTCAGAAGCAAGATGACGGCAGCCGGCTTCACCATCTCGGGGAAAGACCACCCCATCTGTCCCGTCATGCTCGGGGACGCTCGGCTGGCTGCAGTGATGGCTGAGGACATGCTGAACAGAGGTGAACCGGGGAGGGAGCTCTGGATGCAGACACGTGCCTCGAGGGAAGGGACAGCCTGTGGTGGTACCACCACCATCCTTCCTCCAGAGGATGTTTCTGCATGAAATCTGTTATTTCTCTGCCGTGCAGCTGCGAATGTCCTCGTGGTCCCCCCAGACGTTGCTGGCTTCACCTCCTTTCTCTTTTGGGGGGGGTTACCTTAGCCCTCTTGCCCTGCCATGCTGGACAAGCATCCCCATCCCTGGCCCTAACCCTCATTTCCATGCTTGGGAGCAGATGCCGCTTGAAAACCCTGAAGCCTGGGAATGGTTCTTGGGAGGGGAGGGAGGATCCAAAAGCTTTTCTATCACCCACTACCACCTCAGCCTCCCTCCCAGCCGGCTCTGACTCTCTGTGCGTGTCCTCGCCAGGCATTTATGTCATTGGCTTCAGCTACCCCGTGGTCCCCAAGGGAAAGGCCCGCATCCGAGTCCAGATCTCGGCCGTTCACAGCGACGAGGACATCGACCGCTGCGTGGATGCCTTCACCGAGGTGGGACGAAAACACGGAGCGCTGCCTTGAGGGCCCAGCGAACTCCTCCTCCGGCACCATCCCTGCCCATGCCTGTGCCCCGGGGGAAACAGCTTGAGCAGCACGCCGCTGGAAGCAGGACCGGTCCTCAAGGCATCGCAGCCTGCGGGAAGCTGTGGCCGTTCCAGCACGCTGGCAGCGGCGCTGGCAACCAGCTCTTGTGTCATTAAAGGTGTTCTGCAGTGCAGCGGATATTTGTCCGGCTCTTCTTTTCTCATCCAGGAGCTGCAGCCCATCCTCATCCTCCCTCGCTGTGACCAGACACTCTGCTGTGTCTTCCCTGAAGCCTCAGTCCGGGTGCTGAAGTGCTGCAGCTTCTGCTGTCTCCTACTGATGGAAACGTAGCGTTGCTGGTACGCCCAAGGTCGCTTGCTCCCTCCGCGCTCTCCTGCGGGTCCAGCAGCGTCACCCCGGCAGATCTGCCCGCTGCAATTCCCCACCGAGGCAGGGAGGTTTCCCAAGCCCTCGGCAACCCGTACCACCGGCAGCCGCTTTGGGAAAGAGGACATGGGCCAGCCAAAGCCGTGGTGCTCCTTTCTCCCCTTCTCACTCTCGGGTGTTAGGTGTGAGGCTTGCTTGGTCCTCAGGGCCGGTTCTAAGGCTTTGCCCATCGCTGCGGTGCTCCCAAACCTGCCCTGGGAGCTGCATCTCTCCCCAGAGAGGCCATCGGGCAGCGGGCACGCTGAGGGGGCAGAGGCCAACAGCATGGTGAGAGGGCCTGCGTCTGCCTGGGGCTGGGGTGGAGGGCAGAGCAGGTGACAGAAACCTGCAGTTTTCCTCCATCAGCTGCAATTTTTGCACAGCAGAGGACACACGGCAGGCTGGGATCTCTGGATTTGTTCCTCCAAGCCGTGCTGGGATAGCGATTGAGCACTCAAGCAGGAGCGAGTGGGTCCTGGGCATCTCTCCGGATTGCTTTGTTTACATCGGTTTTGCTCCAGATGAGAAATCACGTGTGGCCTGCCGTCTGCCCATGTGCTGAACTGGAACACCAGCTGCCTGCCACCTGGGACAGACTGCAGCCGAAATGAGGGCGTGCTGTGCTTGGGTGCCGGAGCACTGGGTCACATCAGCAAAGACCTGCTCCGAAAACGCTTCTTGCTGTTAGGCAGTCAGGGAGCGAGCTACAGGGCGATAACGTGTCTGACCTGAACCAGAGCAACTGCAGATGAATACAGAAGTTAATGCAGGGTTGCAGGGCTTTACGGGATGCAGAGGGCAGGGGAGAAACGCGTCTTCCATAGGGCTGCCGCCGGACCTTGTTAGAGCACCTGGTAGTGTAACCGTGTGCCGAATTTATTTAATTTTCCATCTCCGCAGGGCCCAGAGCTCAGCCTGCTGATAAAGTATGATATGGAGTTCCCTCCGTGTGGCACCAGGCCCTCACAGTGCGGCAAACCCTTCCCCCTTATCGCAGGCAGTATTTTGAGAACGGGGAACGGAATGGGGAAATGGCAGGAGGTTGTGCCCAGGCGCCTCTTGCAACCTGGAAAAGACGAGGTTTCAGCTAGCTGGGCTCTGGGACAGGGGGTTTGAGTCCCTAAACCGAATCGCTGCTGCTTTGAGCCCGAGGCACGTGCACCCCCTTGCTCGCCCCTACTTGCACACCCGTACCGTGCTTCCCCCCCGACTCCCTCCCTGCCTCCGGCCGGCCCCCAGCCCAGGACTCCCCTTCTCCTCTGGGCTTCTGCAGGCAGCCCTCCCGATGGCTCTGCTCCTCTCAGGGCAGCCAACCCAAGCAGTTTAACCCTGCTCCAGCTTTCAAGTCCCCCCCCCTCAATGGGAGAAGAGCCGTACAGATGTCATCTGCGAGCAAGAGCGGCAGCAGCCTCCCTCCCCTGCGATGCACACGCTTGTTCTTGCGTGCACACGTGGGCTCCCCTCTCCTCCTCCTCCTCCTCCTCCTCCTCTCCTCACCAGGTGCCCTGACTTCCCTGTCCCCTCCGGCTCTCTCGGATCCCTCGGCAGCCGACCCTCCGCGCTCCGGCTGCCTCTCCGCCTGCTTCAAGGCCGAGCTCTGCCGCAGACGGCAGCTTGCGCGGCGGCACGGGGAGTGCTGGAGCCTGGGGAAGGCAGGAGGGTCAGGCGATGGCACGCTGGAAATGCATAATGCAGCGTCCATCGACTGCGGGCGCCGTGTTAATATTGCATACCCAGGCAAAGCCTCCAGCTCTTTATTTCTTCAAGGCCTCCCAGCCTCTTTGCAGCTTTTAGCCCAGAAAGCAGAGGGCATTTTGCTGGGTGGAAGGTAGAGGCAGACACCGCTTTTCGAGGATGCAGTTCCCACTCCGGGCTCGCTGACCCACCCCAGACCCCGTACGCTGCTCTGCCAGGCTTTCCCCCGGGTCTGGAGCCGTCACCCTCTACACCATGTGGGATAGGTGTGGGATCCCCATATCTCGCCCCTTGTACCTCGAAGTAGGGGACTGTCCCGTCCCATCCCGTTTCCATACCCCCCCACCCCTCCAGATTCTTCCAGCCCTGGGTCCCTGCCCACCCCCCCAACTCCTTCCACCCTCACCGGGCTGTCCCAAACCTGCCCCCCGTCCCGCTGATGCTTTCCAGCCCCTCTCCACACCACCGTTCCCACCCTGAGCTGTGACCCACCTCCCTCTACCCCTTCCCCGCCCGCATCCCTCGCCCCCCCTGCCCGCAGCCCTGCCCAGGCAGGCAGGGATGTCCCAGTTTGGACCGAGCCTGGTGGGGGCTGATGGAAATGGGGTCTGAACCTGCTGTCGGGTGCCGCGATTTTCCCATCCTGCATCCTTTGCTGGAGATAAACGCTACGCAAGGGCCTCTGCCGGCGTTAACGCCTCCCCGTGCTGGCGGGCGAGGGGCGAAGCAGCTGCGTGTCCCCCCCCCCCCCCCAACCCCGGGGGGGCTTCGGCGAGAAACGGCAATGACGGCAGCCGATCCCCACTTCCCTTCTGGAGGTTTATTTCTCCATTTGGGGGGTTATCCCCCCCGCCCGGCTCCGAGGGTGAGTCCAGGTGACCGCTCTCCTTTTCAGACCGTTGGGCTCCAAGAAGCAGCACGGGGATGGAGCGGGGGTCCCCTCCGCATCCCCCCCCCCCCACTCCTCAGCGGCAGGAGCACTTGCAGGCGGCCACGACGGGGTAAGGGATCTGCCGCCAGGCGCAGTGCGGGGGGCCGGGGGGCCGGGGGACCCAGCAGTGCCAGGCTAGCAGCTTGATGTGGGTGAGCTGCGCGGGGCGGCAGGTCATGCCGGGGGGCCAGGAGCATCCGGGGGGTCCGTCGTCGCAGGCGGTGTGGCGGACCCAGCGGGGCCAGAAGACCGGTCCCAGGTCGACCCAGGCGGAGGTGAGGCGGCAGGCGGCCCTTTCCACCAGCCACTGCCGCAGGCGGCGGGCCAGGGTCCCCGGCAATTCGGGGGGCGACCCCGAGCCGGGGGGCAAGAGGGTGGGCAGCTCCAGCCCCTCCAATTCCCGCCACAGCTTGCGTCGGTAGCGCCCGGCGCCCTCCGCCAGATCCCGGCTTAGGGACTCCAGGTCGTCCTCCAGGAGGCTGCCGTTGAGACGCCGGGGTTCTTCGGTCGCCATCCAGAAGCGGTCAAAAGCCGAGCCCAGCAGCCGGCGCAACCGGCCGGGCTTCAAGTGGTGGGGTTTGGGGGAGTAGCGGTAGTCCTCGGGGGAGCGCGAGAGGCTGTAGGGCCGCGCCGGGGCCGAAGGGCGGCCGCGTAGCAGGTGGGCGGCGGGGTCGGCGGTGCCGGACGGCGGATCCCGGGATTCCTCCGGAGGTGGACCCGAGGCATCCAGCGGTGGGAGCAGGCGGAGGAGGAGGAGGAGGAGGAGGAGGCAGCGGCGGTGTGGTCCCTCCGTGGCGAGCGGCATCGCGGCAGGGTGTGCGGGGCCGCGGGCTTGCGATCCGCCGCATCCCCCCCCTCCCCGCCCCGGGTTATCGCCACGTTCCCGAGGCATGGCCTTCCCCTTTTCCCTGGTTGTGGCGGCTGATAACGAGACGGCGGCGGGGACGCCTCGCTCCCTCCCATCAGAGGGGCAGGCAGGCGGGGAGGAGAGGCCGCATCGTCCCTCCCGCCATGCCGAGAGGTGCCACCGACGAGGGGCATCGGGGCTGCCGTGGAGGGGAAGGGGCCGGTGCCTCCTCCTCCTCCGCATCCCGCTCCATCCTTGGAAGAGGTATCCGGGACCTTCCCAGCGAAGGGAAGCTGGTGGCCTTCGGGTCTCGCCGGGAAAGCATCGCCAAAGCCGCGCTCGGCCTCGGCGCATCTGGAATTCCGCAGGGCACAGGTCCTGTCGTGGAGGCGGACACGGCGGCGGGGCCGGAGGGCTGCCTGGGTCGCTGTCGCCTCTCGGCACATCAGCCAGCACACGAGCTGTCCCGGGCAGATGTGATGGAGCTGAACCTCTGGAGATGGCCTCCCTGGATGGCTCGTCCTCCCTCCCCACGCTGCAGTGCCCCGGCAATGCTGGTGGAGGGCGGACCTGGGCTGGATGGAAACCAAAATCTGCTTTCCTCTCCTTCCCTGGGGTCAGACATTGTGGGAGACGCTCTAGGGCTCTGTGCCGTGCTGCTAACAGTTAATTAATAACACCTGGTAGGAGCAATTAATTCCTCGTGCTCTAGAGGGTTTAGAGCCGTATCCCAAGGACAGGGCAGGGGCCAGGCTCACTGTGGTGGGATATTCATGTTTCCCGGAGGTGTTGGGCAACACGTCCTGAAGACCCAGCGTCGAGGGGTGCCTGCAAGGCCTGCCGGGGTCCGTGGGACCCTGCCCCCCTCTCCATCCTCCCTCTCCCACCGGAGAGCAGTGGGCTTTTTCTCTCACTGTCCCCTCCTCGCTGGAGCAGGGAACGGCTGAGCCTGCGGGAAAGCTGGGCAGAGAGGAGTTAACTCCAAACCCAACCTCAGGGAGAGGGGAAAAAAAAAAAAGCAACCAGAGATCAATGGATCAGCAGCAAGAGCAGAGGGAGGGAAAAGGGGGAGACAGAGAGAGAGGAGAGGAGCTCCAGAAGGAGACAGACGTGTGTAGGAGCCAGGAGAGGAGAGAGCAGAGCTGGCAGCGGGCAGGGGTGACGGACAAACTCTTCGGTGGCCCGTGTCCTCCTTGCCACCACTGCCTGGGCTGGACTGGAGGTCTCCCCGGAGTAAGCGGTGAAGCTGCAAGCCCTTCCTCGCAGAGGTGAGTGCCGGCTTCCCAAGCTGAGAGGTGGCCTGAGCAGGGACACGCTGGTGCCCAGTGATGCCCCATAGTCTACCTGCGAGGTGCATGCCCAGAGGGAGATCGGGGTCCTCTGCTCGACCAAGAAGATCCCATGGGGCCGGGTGGAGGAGCCAGATAGTTACCAGTAGGGTAGAGGGGACTGCAGAGCCAGAAAAGCAGGGATCACCTTTTGGTTTGACACAGAGAGGCTGCTGGGAAGGAGAAGTGGTGTGAGCTGAGGGATGGGGGGGCATGGGATGAAGGAGCTTGCATGACCCAAAAAAGAGTTAATTGCATATTAACAGTTGCTAGATAATGGTGTCTTTCCCTCTTGGTTGCTGCTCAGCAAAGGACAATTTGTTCTAATGACAGCACAACACGGGGAAGGCTTCGTTAGGAAACAGGCTGTCGGCGCTCCCCGTCTGAGCGCGGTGTTGCTCAGGGCTGGAGGAAGTTTTGCGGCAAATCACAATACCTTGAGCTGCAGTAATAATACGGTAATTGCTCCTTTGTAATGATCATGGTGGTGTGTTTCAGGTGGCTGCGAGGTCTCCCCCCCGCCGCATCCTCTCCTAGCTGCCTCCATCCAACCGATGGCCACCTCTCAGCATCAGGAAAAGTGCCCTTAGTTGCCTCTCCTCTGTGGAGCATAACTACTGCACAGGGAGCAAGCAGCAGCCAGCTCCTCGGTGGAGGTGGTCCCAGCTTAAGGAGCTCCCTCGGGGCGGGAGTGTGGTGGGGTGCTGCTGCTGCGGGGACCATCAGGTCCCTGCTGCCGGAGGTGGCACAGCCCTGGGGTGAGTGTGCCGGGACCACTTACAGCCCACGGGAGCCCCTTTCCCCGTGGCCGAGCCCTGTTGAACACCAGCCGAGATTTAGACTTGCCAAAGCAAGCAATCCCAAGAGCTTTAGCGGCTTTGGGATGGTGGGAGGAATGGAGTGGCGGCCAGGCGGCAGGGCAGGGGGTCCTTCAGGGGGCTGGGAGCACAGGAGATGCTGTGGTGGGGGTGTGAATGTGAGCAGGAGAAAGGGGCTTCAGCCAGGCAGATGTGGGCTGACTGATCCCAACAGCATTCTTGCCAGCGATGTCACGAGGATCTTGATGTCATCACTTAACCGGCTGGTTGGGATTGGTATCTCTAAGGAGAAACGTGGGTGTCAAACAAAGGCCAGGATCAGGCACCCTAGGGCCAGAGCTCTGGTAGCCACTGTGGTCAACACTGACCAGCACCCACGTGCCTATGGCCATGCACAGGTGCTGTGTGTCCCTTTCTCCCCGCGCAGGTCCCCGCGGTCAGATGGAGAGATGCCAGGGGGATGGAACGCCTCTTCCGACAGCCCAGAGCTACGAGCAGCAGGGATTATTGTGCCCGTCATCTTCTCCCTCATCTTCCTCCTGGGGACTGTGGGGAATGGGCTGGTGCTGGCCGTGCTGCTGCGGAATGGCCAAGTCAAGTACAACACCACCAACCTCTTCATCCTTAACCTGGCCATGGCCGACCTGTGCTTCATCGTCTGCTGCGTCCCCTTCCAGGCCACCATTTACACCCTGGATGGATGGCTTTTTGGGGCCTTTGCCTGCAAGGCTGTGCATTTCCTGATCTACCTCACCATGTATGCCAGCAGCTTCACCCTGGCCGCTGTCTCTGTTGACAGGTAAGTTGTCCCCTTCCCTTTGAGTCCCTCAGCTCGGGGACAACGTGTTTGCCACCCTTGAGCTGAGGGGTGGGAGAAAGGCCAGTGCTTACCCTGTTGAGTGTCCTGTAAGAAGCAGGTAGGGTGTCCCCAGAGGCAGAGCCAGCCTCCCCAGCTCCCCGTGCCCTCTCCCAGGACCAAGCCAAGCTCTTGGCCTGGTTACCCAGCCCTCACTTGAGAAGGAGGAGTGCAGCCACATGCTGAGGTTTGGCGTCCACCATGCAAAAACCAAGAACGGCAAAAGTCCCAGGGCAGCAACACACTACAGGAGAAACAGGGAGCCCTCTGGGTCCTGCTCCTATCCTTCTCTTCCCTGGTTCAAGAGGCACACTGCTTGCCCTTCCCGACCCAGCACAGGAGAGTGGGTGACGGAGATCCCAGACCCCCTGTTGGGATGATCCTGACCTCTGTGTGAATTCACCGTAACCCTCCCTACCAAGAGGTGGGGAGGGGGAGAGACGGGTGGCTGCATGGGAAGGGGTGCACAGATGGCAGCTCCACAGGACAGGAGAGATACCTCGTCTCACCCGTGTTGTGTTTGATCTCTCCTTCTTCTTCCCCTCCTCGCCAGGTACCTGGCCATTCGCTATCCACTGAAGTCCCGGGATCTCCGCACCTCCCGAAACGCAGGAGTGGCCATTGTAGCAATCTGGTCACTGTCGCTGCTCTTTGCGGGGCCTTACCTCAGTTACTACCAGATTGTCCATTACCACGGGGTGCCCATCTGCGTCCCCATCTGGGAGGACCAGCGCCGAAAGATTCTGGACATCCTCACGTTTGTCTTCGGATACGTCCTGCCCGTGTTCGTGGTGAGCATGGCATATGCCAGGACCATCAAGTTCCTGTGGACCTCTGTAGACCCCATAGAAAGGATCTCGGAGTCCCGGAAGGCCAAGCGTAAGGTCACCAAGATGATTGTGGCTGTGGCCATCCTGTTCTGCCTCTGCTGGCTGCCCCACCACCTGGTCATCCTGTGCTTCTGGTTTGGCCACTTCCCCTTCAACCGAGCCACTTACGCTTGCCGCCTGGCTTCCCACTGCCTTTCGTACGCCAACTCCTGCCTCAACCCCATCGTCTATGCCCTCATCTCCAAGCATTTCCGCAAGCGTTTCAAGCAGGTCTTCACCTGCCTCTTCTTCCAGAACAAGACCAGGAAGAAGAAGAGAGTTGGAAAGAAAGTCCACGTGGTCAACGTGGGCAAAGCTTTCACCAACAGCACCAGAGGTTTCTATGGAGGCAACACTGAGGTGACCCAGGTCCCAGAGGAGAACATCAGGAAGAGGGACCCTGAAGGTGCCAGTCATGCCAGAGCATGGACTCACCAGCTACAAGACACCATGGTCTCTGTTCAGAAGGAGCTGCTGGAGGAAGAAAGATTGGCAACAACTGGCCGTCCCCTAGCCATGACCCCTCCAAGAGGAACTCGGGAGTTTCTGACTGTTCACTACAGATGAACAAAGTGAAGAAACCTGTTTTCCAGCCAGTGAGTAGCCACTCCATTCCCAAACAGGCAGAATAATGTGGGGCAGAGGGGAATGGATGCAGCAGAGCCACCGAAAGACAATGGTTAACCCATTGTCCCCACTCACCTTCACTCACTGGCCCACAGCATTCATATAGGAATGGCACAATCCACCCGTACAGCTGCAGAATGGAGGGACATCTTAATGTGCTGCCAAGTGACCTGGGAGGCCTTCCTGCAACAGGTTTTAAGGCTTCTGTTTCCCAGCTGCCTAACTTGCTAATTTTGTGCAGCACCTTGAAACTCTAAGAGGAAGGCAACCAAAATGAAAACATCCTGGTAGGAAATCCAGGCTGTTAAGGGCGCACCAGAGCGTAGGTGGGAAGGGTGGAGAGAGTGCACAGGGACCTGAGTGTGAATAGGGTGGCTGGCAGCCTCTCTCCCTGGCAGCCCCAAGCGGTGAAACACTGTCCCCTGCCCACATGCCCTTCTTTTCCCATGGGCCAGCCCTTGTCCACCTCCATCCTCTTCCCTAGCCCCTGCATCCAGATCAAAGGACCTTTGCCACACTGGCTACGAGGAAGTCAGCCATCTGTGCCGACAGCTCGACGATGCAAACTCCATAGCAGTCACTAGTCATACTTAAATGATTTATGCCACAGCAGGTGAAGAATGGAAAGGCTTGTATGCCAACACCTCTGCGTGCCTCCCCTCTGCTCCACTGGCTTCTCTGAAGTTCAAGAAGGAAAGGACCTTCTGTCCAGTCTCTTCTCTCCACCCTGCCCCACGAGAAGTACTCGCTGGAAGATGTTTCCTAGAGCTCTGTCCCACCTGGCTTTAGCTCTGGCGAGCAGATCCTGCAGGACACTGTCCCAATTCATAGTACTGCTTGCAGTTCAGAAGTATTTCCTGATAGCCATCCTCAGTTCTTCCTAAACAAACCTGGTAACTCCTCCTTCCACCACATTGTTCCACCCCTCTGCTTACTGTTTGCCTTTTGCAAATTCCTGAGGGATTGCTGCCTCTTCTTTGATCTTTGCTTGCTACTCGGAGCTTCATCCCTTCCTTCTGGGGCTGAAGGACCTGTTGCTCTCTCAGCAGACGTTATTCGGTGATATTAGCCCTGTGTGTGTGGTTTACTGACTTGGCCAGACAGTTTTTTTCCACGTGATGATGACGATGATTGTGAGTGAATTGATGCCTGTCACCAAAGCAGAAGAAAGTAGCCAAGCTGCAAAATGAGCTGTGGAGCCAAGTGATGGTTGTGGTGAGGCAAAGGAGAAGGAAACAGGCCCATCACACCCATGTGCACTTAGCTCCTGTCTCCTCAGTGCCCCTTTCTACCTGATGGAGAGGGCTTCCAGGAGAGAGAGATCAACACCACTCAGTGGGTTGGGACATCTTCCAAGACGGCAACCGTTGGGGGATTGCTGTGGGACCCACGTCCACCTGGGAGCAAAACTTTCCCCTGCTCTGTCCCTGCTGCCCCGAGCAGCGGCGGAGGAGCCTTTGGCTGTGGTAGCAGCTCAATGACACCCCGCAGCAGGGCCAAGGGTCCTCCCAGCCTGACAGTGGGAAGGATGGGAAGTGCCGTGGGGATGGCGGGGTGGGGCAAGAAATCACATTCACCAGAAGGTGCTGGAATTTCTCCCCTGCTTGACCTTAATAAACCCTCGTAATTTCCTTATCCTGCCATGTTTGCTGTGTGCTGGATACAATCTCTGCCCGGCGCGGGGCTCTGCAGTTTGGGCTGGAGGTGGTGGAGGCTGTATGAATTGTCCGAGCAGAGTCTGGTTCTTCTGACTCACTAGCAGGGCGTCATTTATTTTATTTGACTTGCAGCCACTGCAGGAGTGTACGGAAGAAGCAATGAGGGTTTTAAGAGGGATCCAGCACTGCTGGTGTTCAACAGAAAGTTGTAGGAGAGGGAAAAGGAGGGATAGCGAGAGGACAGGCAGAGGGGGGCAATATAAACGAGAATGTGCGGGTCAGGTGGGAGCCATCCACAGGGACAGAAAGCGGCGATGAGAAGGCAGGGTGAAACGAGGGGCTAGAAGCAGAGAGCAGAAGGGAGGATAAGAGGGCATGAGGGAGGTGGGAAGCAACGTGCTGGCAGAGCACCCACGTTTTGGCAGGAGCCTTCCCCCATGCCAGCAGTGTCACGCTGCTCCAGAGCTGGGGTGAGCAGCACTGGGCTGTGTTGGACCCCAGCCTACAGCAGCTTTCTCCAGCATTTTTCTGCATCATCAGGCTGCCGGAGAAGCCCAGAAAAACACCATCCAAGCGAGGTCTTTGATCAGTCTAGCGCACATGTGAGGGAGGGAGCTGGTGGGATTTGCATTGCTGCACGCTGTGATTTGCCATGGTGCCTGGCAGAGCCAGGTCCAGGCACGTGGCTGGCTTCACGCAGCTCCCGTTTTGTCACGTAGTCATGACATGAGTGGAGAGGGGAGGGGGACCAAGCGGGGTACTCGGCTTCCCCAGCGTGCCAAGTCTATGTGCCGCAGGTGACTGCAGCCACTTGAGGCCATACTCTGCGGGGACGAGACAGCTTTGCCTTGGGGACACAAGCTGTGTGATGCCACCTGGCTTGCAAATGCAAGCAGGACAGATCCTGCATTTTTTGCCAGCACAGACATAGCTCCTGAGCCTCGGTCCCGTGGCCTGGGAGCTTTTGGTGATGCTGTAGGACAAGACCAGGAAGAAGCCATAGAAAGGGATCAAAGACAGATCACCTGAGAGACCAGGAGGGGGAAAAGGGACTGCTTTTGCTGGCCAGGCAAGCCCTGAAGAAGGGAAAGGGACCAGCCTGTGGAAGGACCTCCATGGGGAGAGGTGAGGGAGAAATCTCTGTTAGCATCATGCTTTCTGACCACATCTCAGGGGCTTTGCTCTCCTCCGGGAGAGGCCAGGATCATCAGGTCCACAACTTATCCCCACTGAGATGGTTTTCTGTTGGCAGCGAAAGAGATGAGCTTGCTCGTTCAGACCCGTTAAACTGAGCTCAAGCCCCACAGAGCTCCTTCAGCGACCTCCTCCACAGTCCTGCAGCCAGGCCTGGGATGCCTTGGCCACAAATCATTAGACCTGCCACCATCCCAGCTCAATATTTACGGTAAACTTTACATGATTGCAACAGCTCTCCTTTTCCTTAATTACATATGGCATTTATTCAGTGCTGTGTGGCTCCTGAGTGTGTAACTCTCAACATGAAGCAGATCTTCACCCATAATGCCCTAAGAGCAGTGAAAGAGGGAAAGCTTGGCAGAAAGTATTTAGTGAAAGCAGTGACGTTGTGGGACTCTCCAGACTTCCACACTGAAGCTAGGAAACAGTTACAGATCATCATGGCGGCAGTAGGTTTCAGAGTGAACACCTTTGCCCTGAACAGGGCAGATGGTTCTCCTTCCACAGCAGTTTGCTGCCCCGCACCCTGCTGCCCACAGCCAGTGTGTGCATGGAGATATCCCTCACGGCAAAGCCCTACAGGCTGACTTTCCAGGCGGAGATGCAAGGACTGGGTGCTACAGCAGACTCTGTAGCCTGGACATCTCCAAGAACCGTACTCCTTGCTTTCTAGCTAATTAAAACAGTGAGGCAGCTAACGCTGGAGAGCCCCAGCTGGCAGAGAGGAGCCATTTACTGCCAGTCCGCTGATCATCGGGAGCCGATTGCCAGCGTGAGCCTGCAGCAAATGTGAAGTTTTCAGAGGCTGCGCAGCCCCATCAGGGGTGTCCTGAGCCCCGCACAGGCTGTGGGAACCGCTGGTGTCCTCGCTGGTCCCCGTGCATGGCTGGACCTCGGCGAGGCAGCTGGAGGCTGTGTCAAAACTAAAGGGGTTTTGGCCCCAGCCGTGCCCTTCGATGCTCTCAGTGCTGCAGGTGTTGTACGGCGGGGCTGGGAGACATCAGACAGCAAGGGGCTTGCAGACCCGCGACGTGCATGAGCAGAGCCACGAGCCCCCCTCCTTATTTCTCTTCTCTTTCTGTCCCCTGCTTCTGCTTGCGTAAATCTTCCCTTATTGATTTGTCCTGCCCACTCTTAAAATTCCCAGGCAACGTGATATTTCTAACCCTCGCTGAAGCTGTCGCACGCCTCGCTAAAGCTCAGCTCCAAGGACATCTCTTTCCCGTGCGGAGGTCAGCCGAAGCGCTGCGCTGGGAATTATTTTTCTTTTTCCACCCAAGTGTCTGATGTTGCTTTCTGCACCTTGAGCCTCCCTTGCTTCCTATCCCCATTTCCGATTTCTCCAGCTCCCTTCCTTCGTGGTGGCTGCCGCTCCTCTGCGGCCGATGCCTTTCGGAAACGTGTCCAGTGTGCTTTTCCCACTTTCCCAGGGACGGCTAGTCCTGCAGCCGCCCTTCGCACGCGATGCCGTGGCTGGTGGCCAGCTCACACGGCCTCGAGCAGCCTCTGGGTAACACGAACGTATACATCATTTCTGTGGGTGAGGACTCACGTCAGAGCCCCAAAGCACTGGAGGGAGAAGGGAACGGCAGTCGGAGCAGTGGTACGGCACAGCCAGACGCTGCCTGTTCTTGCCCACATGCGGCCGGGCTATTGCTCAACCCTGGTCCTGATCCTCCCGGTCCCAGGTTGCAAAGGGAGCGGATCAGGTCAGGACTGACTGCTGCGCATTGGGGTGAAGCCTAAATAAAACAGGACAGAGAGAAGAGCTGGGGGAGAAGGTGTATTTAGCCTGGCAAGCGTTTGCAAGCCCTGGCTCCCATCCCTACGCTCTGCCTGGTGCTAAGCCCCAATTTTGGGGGGCATGTGAGCAGGAAAGGTAGATGCTGAGCCCAGGCTGGGGAGGCTCCAGAGCCAGGAGGGAATTCCTGTCTGCCCAGTAACAGCATACATGCTCCAACTGGTCTCTCAGCTCAAAGGCAGAGGTGAAGAAAAGGTGTCACATCCTTGATATAGAGCCAGGTTTAATTAAAGCTGAAGGAGCTTGATTGCTGCTTTCCACGCAGCCTCCCCTCCAGACTGATTAGCATTCTGCAGTCTCCACTCCCAGCTTCTCACCTTAATTAATGACTCCTTGCTTATATTTTCTTTCCCACTTGTCATCACTTGGGCTGATGAGCTCGGCTTTAACCCTGCAGAGGCCGGTTTGCCACATCGGCTGGGAGCTCGCGTGGGGCAGAAGGAACGGGAGAGGTGAGAGCAGGTCGGGGCTTGGTGGTTAGCAGTCGGCACCGGCTCCCCTGCAAGCTGGGCTATGCAGCTACCATCTGCAGACCAGCTTAGCCCTGCCAGCCGTGTGCTGGTTCTGGTGCCTGGCATCTCCCCGGCGTGCATGCCGTGAGCCCGACGCTGCTGGGAGGTATATCAGACCCCGGTGCCGAGAAGCTGATTCTGCTGATGCCCTGGTGTGCAAATCTGGCAGCCGTGGGAGCGGGGGGTTCCCCGTCTGCAGACACATGGGGCTGCGGGAGACAGAAAGCTGTTACGAGGACGGCTCCTAATTCCCTGGCAAAGCAACAGGGTCGGGTGCTGCCTGTGTTTGCCCTTGTGCTGACGGGAATGGGACCTTGTACGGACACTCTGCAAACAGCCAGGATAGTCCTGCAAAGGCAGCTCGTGGCAGGACAACCTTGCCAGCTCGCAGGCAGGGAAGTACCGGCGTGAGAGGCATGGTCAAGGCACGTAGCACTACTAGCTACAGGGAATTCTGCTTATTTGCTTTTGGGTTTAGCTGCTGGTTCCTAATCCATGACCACCCTTAGCAGGTTGCCAGCTGATTATTTTAATTCTTCCAACAACCACGTACTCTCTTCCCCTCTCAGAGCTTTCAGAAAAAAACAGAGGAACGCTATTTGCTGTATCTGTCTCCTTTATCAGCTTCCTAATCGAAACTCCTAGCTCTTCCACCTACTCACCTCATGGGCCCTGAGCTGCCCAGGGCTGGTCACCCACGCTGGTCGGGCACAGTGCACGAAGAAGGCATCTTTCTGCAAGTAGCTTTCTGTGATGGAGAGGAAGAGATCTGTCTTGCTCGTGGAATGAGCGGAGGAAGCAGATGAAAGGGTGGGAGGTTTGCCAGAGATGCTTCATGGGACTTCTTTAGCAGCGCAGATAATTACAGTGATGGATTTGGAGTCTGCTAGAAAGGCAAAAGTGGAGAAAGCAACAGAGTTCAGGTGTTGGCTCAATACCCTGGACTTTAATTATTTCAGCTGCTGAAGAGTTGAACAGATTCTTGATGTTCACGCATACTGCAGTGTGAGCTTTGCATTCGCTTGCATAGCTAAGTTGCCGCTTCAGCGAAAGGCCTCTTGCTGAATAACACCCACGCAGCTTTGTTAGGAGGCTTTGTTCAGGGCTGTTGCTTCTGCAGTAGGTCCTCAGTGAGACACAAGCAGGTTTTCAGTCTTCACTTGCTTGGATGAGCCAGATCCTCAACCTGGCTGGTTTTGGTTGCATCTTACAGCACAGCAGTGGCTGCAAAGATGGGGAGGTTGCCGCTGGGTTCAGCGGCTGGGGATTCAGCGGCTGGGGATTCAGCGCGTTACTGCAGAGCTGTGCTCTGAACGAGGAGGGGAAATGGAGTGTATTTGTGGAGGCCAGACAGCAGTGAGGGGGAATCAAGTCCTGGTTGACATCATGGCCCTGAGAAGGGGATGCACCACCGCTTGGGAAAGGGACCTGGAAGGTGTGTTTGATGGTGTAGCACAAGGAAAATGAGGAGGTTAGACTGAGTTTAATGGGAAAATAAGTAGCAGAGGAAAACCTCTGCTGTTGTTTTCGTTCTTCATTACTGCAGCAGATACCTCTGGGAGATGCAGAAAGCTGCCACCAGCCTCACACCTATGGGCTGTGCAGGGAAATCTGTGGCCCAGGGTGCAAGGGCAGGGGGAAAGGTGCTGGGAGAGGCCAAAGACTCTAGGTGAGGAGCAGCAGAAAAAACAGACAGTGCCAGTGAACAGCTCTCAGTGCAGCATGAAGCCACAGTTTCCTCTTCCCCTGGGGCCTTCTCTTTCCTTCTTTCCCTCCCCAGCACCTAACTCTCTTTCTAGATACAGCTGCTGACCACGGCAGGGTAGTCAAGGCTTTGGCATGACCAGCTGACACAAAGAAACCTAAAACTTTTCTCAGTCCAGTGCCAAACACATGACACAGCCCTCAGCAGTCCAACGCTTCAGCCCTGAGGCAGGAAAGCAGAACTGACTGCAGTGATTCACAGAATATGAGTCCTACATGATGCAATTTTTTCCCCACTGAAAACCAGAACCCCTTTTCTCTTTCTTATCTGCTGTTATCACTAAAGCAGTGGCAAAACTTCCTATAAGCCTGCTCGTTTTATTGTTCCTCAGTTCATTGTGCCAGTCTCCAGGGGACTGCCTGTGCTGCTTCACCTCCCATGGAGGGAGCGGTGCTGCAAAAGAGGGAAGGCAATTGCTCCTGGCTGGCTGCAGGACCCCCCCACCTTTCCCTTCGGAGCGTACAGTCAAGAGCAGTTACAAAAAGCTCCAGCGCCAGGCAAGACAAAGGCCTGAAGAGCTGTGGACAACAACATCACGTGTGCTCAGGCTAAAAGCTTCGCTCTGAGTCCCAGCTAGGTGTATTCCTGGTTTTGAGGAAAGCTTCCAAGCTGCATCTAGTTAGCAGACAACATCAGCAACTAAGATAAGTGCAGCAATAAAGAGCATTTCAGCTGCCTGCTCTTGGGGCACCTTAATGGTCTCCTCAGCAACAAGGCTGTTGAGTGCAGAAGCCTTGATAGCTGGGTGTATGTGGACACCAAGACTAGGCTGCGAAGACGGGAAGAAACAAGTAAAGACTGGACACAAAAGCTGCTCCTCACGCAGGGACCAGCCTGGAAATCCTCTGTCCTGCCCAGATGTCCCTCCCCAGCCCCTCATCCTCTTGCTGTTTCTTCACAGCACAACCATTTTATCTGGCATGGGGCAAGGCATGAGTTCAGCCACCTTCTCCCAACCAGCTCCGTACTTTTGCAGGAGTACAGACTGGGCAAGGCTGCTTTTCCTCTTTGCAAAACATCCCATCTTCCAGCTTGAAGCAATCCCGCTGAGATTCTCTTTCCTCTATTTGTACAGTTTTACAGCAACTAACTAGATTTAAAGTCTGGATTTCTTGGCTGTGGAAGTCAAGATCAGAAGGTGAGTCAACAACCACGTACTTCGATCTGCAAACAGACTGGTGTTTGAGTTCAAACAACTTTGTGTCATTGCTTCTGATTTCAGGACCAGGTATGAGAGTAGCAATTACCAAGTCTGGTGCTGCGCATGGGGACTGAAACTTACGTAAAGAAAGAGGAATGAGCCGCTCTGGAAAAAAAGAGAGAACTTGGCTGAGGAGTCCGAAAAGGCTGACAGTATTTTATTGAAGTTCAGCATACAAAAAGGTCAGATTGTCTCCCACCCCCTCAGTATCCTTTCCATCCAGCATATCGTAATAAAGTATCAGTATTCACAGTGACAGCTCCAGCCAAACCACAAGACCATTAGTCCCAGTCATAGCCTCCAGCACCCCACTGATGAACCCATCTAAAAGCCATGTGTATTTCTGGTATCTCAGCTTTGGAAGTCCACTTAGCCTCTTCCTGGACAAGAGGCCAGATATTAGAGAACATGCTGACCTGAAGGTCTCTGAAGAATGCTCCAGACTGTGGCTGTTGCACAGTTAAGCTGAATCCTAAGAATGAACACTTCCAAACCAGTGATTCCCAAGCCGTGGGATGGGTGTCGCTACCAGCACACCGTGTCAATTTAGGTGTGGTACACAGGTGGGAACTCAGATTGCTATTGGACATGTTCTTGTCACCTTGCTGCTATTCACACCCTACCTACAAAATTTATGGAAACCTGCTCCAAAACAAAGCTATCTACAGCTTCATTACTAACCACAGTGGGGCAGAAGCAAAAGATTAGCAAGGGCAATTCCCTGCATCCTTCATAGCTGCATCACTTCGGGCTCCCAGCAGAGGTCATAACTCGTTCTTCGCACTGCACTTAAGGTCCTGGAGCAGCACCTCTCCATGACAAGCAAGAAACACAGTATGGGTGAGCTCTGGGTTTGGTGCTGCTGAGGCAGCCACAAATCCACCTCCATCCCAGCCCAATAATATGGCTGAATACACAACACCTCCTGCTGCAACTGGACCTCTTGCCTGAGACTGCCACTAGTAGGAAACACAAAAGTCAGTTATGGTGGTTTGGTGTTGTGGGTTTTTTTTGTTGTGTTTTTTTTTTTCCCCCAAGATGTAAATGTCTGCCTAAAACTGTGCTAGGATTAAGTCACCCCCCCCCAAACCTTCATCTTGCATCAGGGCAGCCCTGACCTGCTAGCTGTCTACCTGGGTATTTTTTGCAAGTGTTTCACTGTAGTATTTAAGCACTAACTTGCAGCAGTGATTTAAAAACCAGGGCCAGTGAAAGCTGTTAGTCTAATGATTAAAAGCTTTGTATCCCATTTGTAACCAGTCCGATTCTCTGCCCTCTGACCACAGGCTCTGGGGAAGGTTAGGATTAAGCCTCGGTGCGTGTTTCTCAAGACAATATGTTTGCTCAGCTGCTAGCATGCAGAATTAAGTGTGTGTTCTTTTCACAGCACAAAGCCTTCTGTTGTCTGAGGCATCTACTTTCTCCCCCATGCAACTGAGTACTGCGGAGGTGGCAAAAGGTGCCTGTTCCAAGCATTTCTGTGATGTTGGCCAGCTGCTGAGTGCAATAGTCAGGGCTAGTGACCGCACATGGCATCAGCCACCACCTACATTGAGCTGAAGTGCTTAGGAGAAGGCAAAATATCTCTGGAAAGGTATCCTATTAAGCGCCAGCCCATCTGATAAAAAGAGCAGGTCTTTTTTTCCGAAAGTCTCAGCTGCAGCACTCCGTTGTCTCTGTTGTCCAAAGCCTGCTGCCTCCCCATAAGGCAGCTGTGGCAGCACCAACAGGAACAGTCTGGGCACCACAGGAGAGTGGATCTGGCAGGAACAGCTGCTGGCAGCAATGTTCATTCAGCGATCTGGGAAGCAAGCTTCAGCTTCCTCTTTTTCTCTCTATGGTTCTCTCTCCTGCTGCATCAGGAAGATGATTTGGAAGCCCATTACCTCTTCTCCATCTTCTGCATCTGCAGGCTGAGTGATGTGAAGCTGGCCAGGAGGTCTGTGACCTCGTCCACCTGCCAGAAGAACACAGCTGGCCGTTAGGCAGGGGAATGCAGTTGTGCAGTCTCCCACCACCACAGAAGAAACCCCCATGCAGCAGGGACCACCCTTGCACCAGGACTGCCAGTAAAGCCCACGCTGAGCTTATACTAGGTCGGGATCCCTTTGATCCCACAGTTGTGTAGAAGGGCTCCTGTCCTCCTGATCAAACAAGTCCCAATCCAAGGCAATGGGAGCTTCTCCCCATTCCTCAGGAGGTCAATGCTTGACCTCCACCTTGCATGATTTAGCCAGTCCTTAAAATAGAAGCATGTTGCTGCATTACCCAGAACTCAACAACGGTATCACGTCTGTTTCCTCTAAGTCTGTTTCTAAGGGCCAATCTTTTGTAGAAAAAAAAACCCAAAAACTAACAGGCCCTGCAACCCTCTGTGGTTGTGCTGATCCTGGCCTTAAAAGGCTTGTGCCCTCAGCCCATCTGATCTTCAGCTTCTCTGGTGAGCTGCTAGGCCTTCTGCATTTTGAATTCCAACCTAAAGGAGTACCATGAGTCATCACATAACCTGCCCACTTTACTCAATGTGAGCAAGAACACTTCCATAACCATGTCTTCAATGTCACCTTGCTGATGCAGTTGCATTCTCCTAAACGCAGAAGTCACAATGCAAGTAGGTGAGTCACAGCAGCTCAATGCTTCCTACCTGCTCCTTTGTGCTAGTCATCTGTAACCTGGAGCAGAGGTCATCCAGCTGTTCCTTTTGCTCGTGCCTCCCCAGACGCTCCAGGTATTCCCGCAACATCTGTATAATCTGAAACCAACAGGCGTAAGAAGCAAACATCAGATAGCTGCACCAGACTGGGATGTTTTTATAGGAAAAATTAAATTGCAGTTAAGTTGCCAAGCACAGCCTTGATGCTGCGGTATGTGGCAGAGTACGACCCATAGAGAAGAACACATGCAAAGCAACTGGACAGCACTAATGGCAGCATCAGAGCCCAGTGAGTCACCAGAGGCGTTGATCAGCCACAGATGGACTAGTCGTGACCCCTGTGACTGGTTTAAGAACAGGGAACAGAGACAGGCCCAGCTGAAGAAGCGTAAGGTCTAGCCCTGAAAGCACCAAGCTCTTCTTTATGGCTAACTAGTTTCCCTCACTGTGAGGAGCAGGGACATCCCACTCCAGCAGGATCCACTTGTGCGCCGAGGATGAAAATCCTTGTGGCTCCTATATGGCTCCTGAAGCGAGGCCCCCACCTCGTGCATTTGTGGTGTAGCCCCGTGGCTGCTTTCCTATTCCACGCCTCCACATACCAGAGCAGGGCAGAATGTGCTAGGAATGCAGAGTCCCTGCACGTGTACGCCATAGCTATAGCCCCATGCTGTGGTCCCTCTCCTGCCACAAGGCATCTGTCTTATACAGTGGTTGAAGAAAAGAGAGTGCTCCATACAGCCTGAGAATTAAGACATTCAATGCATCCTTGGCCTACCAGAGCCAAAAGAGGTCCTGCAAAAATTCAGAGTAGCAGTTGGGAAAAAGGAAGGTCTCTGAAAACAGAAGGAAAAAAGTCAAACTCTCCCCAGAGCAGCTAAGAGCCTACAGACAGGTACTTAAAACAGCTGCTAAATGATATTTGACCCTTAAAGGGTACAGGAGACTGCCAGGGGCTGCACCACCTTACCAGAACATGGAACTGTTTCTTTTACCTGTTTCACTTCAAGGCGTACGGCCTCCAGGCTGTGGGATAGTCCTTCCTGCAGGATGTTTAGCTTTGATTTAGCAAGGTGCAGCGGGGTTCTGCCAGCTCGATCCAAGGCATCGACTCTAGCCCCTGCAAGACGCATGAGCAAGGACAGAAAGTGAGGTCTGTCTTCAAGACTTAGTGTCCCTGGGGAGTATCAACCGAGGCAGGGCAGGAGAGGGACAGGCTGTAATTGTTACAGAGGAAATGTTACCTCCGCGCAGCAGCGTGGTGATGACAGGAACGTGGTTCGTGCAGGCAGCTGGGGAGGGAAAACACAGGACACACAACTCAGAGGTACTAGCAAACAACAAAGGAGTTTCTGCTCGAGTGTGGAGCTTGCTGCTTCCCAAAGGGCTCTTTGCCATTGGAAAGAGGAACAGCCCAACTGCTAAGGGTAACCTCATACTCAAGCCTGAGTACTCTCTCTGGAACAGATCTCGCATTCCTTGGGGCTAGCAGAGGGAGGGAAATTGATATTCTCAAACTCTGACCCTTAAACCTTTGTGAGGAGTGAAGCTAGTGAAAGAGTCCCTCCTAGGTCCTTAAAGCTGGGAATGCATACTGTGATGCACAAGAAAGAGGAAGGTGGAGAGGAAAGAAACAGCAAGGCGGTGTTCACCTCACCTCTCTGCATGCAAAGCTCATCTGTGTGGCACTTACCCAAATGTAAGGGGGTGTTTCCCAGCCCATCTCTCTGGTTTGGGTCAGCCCCATGGTCCAGAAGCAGTTGCACTGGAAACAAGGAAACAGAACCACATCAGTCCCTTCCCTTTTCCCCACAGGTCAGGCCCACATGGGCCGCAGGTCCACGTGGCAGCCACCAGGCTGCCTTATAGGTGCTTCTGTTCAGCTCATCAGCTTCCTGCCAGAGACAGGGGACGGAGGTTTGCGCAGCAAGGCAGAAGGACCCAGCACAAAGCCAGGCAGTGGCGCTGCCCCGGGCTACCTGAGGGGAAGAACTGGGACTAATGACATCCTTCCTTCTGCACCAGTACAGCCCTAGAGCTGGGGGCTCCTGCTCCCCCTTCAGCAGGGGGACACGGCAAGCCCTGGAGCCACAGTTCAGCTGGCAACCCTGCCACCAAACACACGGAAAACAGCAATCTCCGTCACGTGCTGAATCAAAATAAAGAGCATCCTTCAAAATCTCTGTCACAGAGAGGCTGGAAGCCAGAACTCCCCCTCCCCACTCACCAATGTGATCGTTGCCATTGCAGGATGCAAAGTGCAGGGCTGTCCGGCCTTTGTCGTCGGCAGCACAGGGGTCAGTTCCATCCTCCAAGAGTTGCTGCACTGACAGAGTCAAGGAGAAGAAGATAAGCGGGTAAGCTGAAGGGGCACCTGATCAGAAAGGGGTAATGCTATCTGCTCTTCTGCGGGTAGGTACACACTCTGCCAGCTGCCAAGTCAACTGGACATGAACCAGCTCCAGCCAGCCTCCCGGCTCAGCACAACCAGCCTAGGCAGCGTACCCTCCACTTTCTGTTGCAGCCTTCACCATCTTTGCCATAAAAGATAAGCCGACAGCTGTAGTGGCTAAGGCTAAGGATCCATCTAGCCAAATTTTCATGCTCCAAGGACAATCAGCAGCAAATGCCTACAGAAGAGTGTAAAAAGATAGCAAGGATGTAGGGCTAACTCTCACAGCCTTTAGTCAGCTGCATCTCAGGCACTTCCCAAGTTAGAATTAGCATCCTGTGCTTACTATCCCTCCATGGGCTTTCTCTGTAGATTTGCATGGTCATTTTCTGCATCTGTGTAAACTTTTCACAGCAACATGGACTCGTGGCAAGAAGTTTGACAGTATAACCACATGCAGCGAGAAAAGCCACCTCTTCACAACGTGTTTTGAATATGTCCCTTCCTAGATTCAGCTGAAACTCCTAGTTTTTGCCATACTAATGGTGGCTACTGTTTGGGAAGCTGGTAGGTGAGTGCACCAACCTGCCAATAGCAGTGCAAATATACCCTTAGGAGACGATGTATTGAAGTGAGCTAGTGAACAGCCTGAGTAGCCATACCATCATCTACTCACACTTGTGCCCCCGGCTTTTCCCCCCAGCTACTTCTTCCATGTCACCACTGGCACTTCTGGTAACCTGAACTACCTCCTTTTCTCAGATAAGGAAAAACCTGCTCACACAGAAAGATAGAGAAACTAGTGTGACTCCCCAGTATTGGGTATAACAAAGGCAACGAGACCAGTCAAGGCTGAAAAGATTAGGGACATAAAAGTAGCATCTACAGCAACATGTGTAAGGGCAACTGTAAGGGCTATTACTCCTGCTGTTTTGAGATTATCCTGATATAGTAATCAGTGTGCAAAATAAAGGTTATTCCATAGCTGTTAAAAATACAGACAGATTCACTGTGTTTTGAGATCTTTAATAGCATATCCTGCAACAGTCAAGACTGACCAGTATTGGAGACAAGAAGCTAGATAGATCAGACCACTGAAAGTCACCATTTGTCTCAGCTTCCAGAGATCGAATTATAGTCACATTTTAATTTCTTCCTGTACACCTACTGCTTTAAGTGTTGTACAGAAGTGAAAGGAACACCTGACAAGATGGAAGTGGCATTAACAGGGGCTGTTTGATACTCCAGAAGAAAGGCGGGGAGACTGACAGTGCCATCAGTGAGAACCTTTAATGGGGAATGATTTACCTAGTTCTTCCCTGAAGCCAGTAGGAAATGACATAACCTCTCCCACCCAGTGCCGCCACAGGAAACAGCAAAGATTTTTACATGTTGATGAAGAATAAATTCATCATCAGACACTTCCTCAAGTTGCAGAGTACACAAAACACAGCAGGATTGTGAACAGGGGAACCTGCGTATCAAATACAGGTGCAAAACTCTAAGATGGATTGAAACCAAGACTTTCATAAAGCCTGATTCTTTCATTCTTCCTCTTGACATGGTGACTGAAGCCAATCCTTTCTGTACTGACAGAGCTCACAGATGAGCTTTATCCATCAGTTCATGAAACAAGGTTTATCGTGGAGCCAAGGGGTGAAGCATGCCAGACAAACCCCCGTTCTGATATACTAGGAGTTTCTACCAGTCAAACCAGTTTCCAATTTTAATCTACAGTACAGAGAGGTAAAGGGAGTCACAGATAGGCCACGAGCCTTCTCTGAAGTCACAGCGAGAAGCAGAGTCCAGCACTGGTCCTAGCTCTGATCTACTGGGTCACACTGTCTCATCATACAGGGTATGGCTTAGATAATCATAACTTTTCCACCTTACCAAAACACTACTCTCTTGCTGCTTACGAATGGGCAAAAGTTACATACCAAAAAAGCTGAAACAGCGCAGTGCTGATTTAGCTTGAGGCTGTTGGAAAACTAACACTGTGAACCAGATGCAGTGAAAAAGTGAATACTATAACCAGGCTCACTCTGCTCAGAGAACAAAACAAGGCTCCAGAAAAGCAGTTTCTAGATTTGCAGCAACTAAGGCACCATGTCCGTAAACTACCTGCACCCTCCTCCTCCTCTCCTAAAATAAAGGTGCCCGACAAAAATGCCCTTCCAGGAAGAGGTCCCAAGTAGGATTGGTAGAAGTCTTACCTGTGTCCAAGTCGTTGCTATTGGCAGCTTCACGCAGCCTTTTCAGAGCTACGGCGAAAAGAAAGCAATTACTGGAAAGCACGGAGGAAAAGGGAGCGTTTCCCTATCGAAACGTCCCATCCCGGTGCTCGAGCCCAGGTGCAGGGCTGGTGCTGGCTCAGCCCAGAGAAGGGGAAGCAGGAGATCAACATGCCAGGTAAGAAGCGCTCTCCTTTCCTCCTCCTGAGGCTGGCCACGGGCCCTCCCCCTCCTGACGGCCACCCTCCCCTGACAGGAGCAAGGGTGCCTCTCCCAAGCCGCCCAACCGAGCAGATCCGACCTCTTTCCACAGGCCCCACACACGGGAAAGCCGAAGCTTTACCGGCTTCCCCACACCGGAGCCTCTCCACCCCGCCGAGGCCTGGGCGGGACCGCTCCCGGAGCCCGGAGCGGGACCGGCCGAAAGAAGGACCGTTCCAAGGGAGAGGCGCTCACCGTGGCTCTCCTTGCCCGTAGGCCCCAGCCTACGGTGGAGGCGGGCGGCCCTACGCAAGCGGCGGGCCGGAATCTTGCCCGCGGGCTCCTCCCGCTGCCACAGGACGTGCAGATAGCCGAGGGGGGCACCCGTCACCGCCCCCAGGGCCAGCCCGGTCCCAGGCTCCGGCTCCGGGCCCGGTCCCGGTCCCGGTCCCGCATCGGGCACTGCCGCGGCCCCGCCGCCGCCCTCCATCCCCTCACGGGCCGGGCCGGGCCGGGCCGCCGCGCGGGGTGCCGGGGGAGAGGGGAGGGCCGTCGCTATAGCAACGGGGCGGGCTCTGTCCGCTCGACCAATCGAAGGCGCCGCAGCCTGTGTGCGCGCAGCCAATGGGGAGGCAGAGGGAGGGGGTAGAAGGAAGGCGAGGAGAGAGGCGAAGAGGGAGGTGGAGGCGGTGCCCAGGGAGGTCTGACGGGCAGGCACGCTTTCCAGTCAGAAGGGAAGCACCAGACGGTTGCCCATGTTTGGGGCAGACACCGCCTTATCTACACCAAGGGTTAGACCCACTTTTTTTGCAA
>JANHGO010002331.1:0-30426 GCA_024606505.1 Aquila spilogaster
AAAGGGAAGCAATGCGTGTTATTAGCAAAGCCAATTTCCTGCATGCCTGCAGATGGAACTGTCATAAACACACTGCAGCAAGGTAAATCTAGCCAATTTGCACCTATAATCATAGCAAAACATGCCATGGAGAAAATGCACTGTCAGCAAACTGACAGCATAAACGGCTTTGCGCAGAAGCGGACTTACGTTGCTCACATCGCTCTTCCTCACTTGGGAGTTTGCACAACTGCTGTGCAGCCTCAGGGCTCGCTTGCTGGGGAATCTCTATGTGAAAATGAGGGATTGACAATCAGCTTCTCCCTCCATCCTGCCCAGGCCAAGAGGGCCAATAGAGATCACTGTCACACAACTAGATGCTTCTTCCCAGATCTTTCCTTCTTTTCTGTTTTTGAAGGGATTGGGTCAAAACTGGGTGTTCTAATATTGATTTTCCCCACGGTCACAATGTGAGGCACGAAGGGGTGAAGTGTTTTGCCTAAGGCAGGAGATCAAGTCAGCAGCAACTGGGTGTGCACCTCCGACCTCACCCTGGGATGACTGCCCACCCGACTGTGTGCCACTTCTTGCCCAAACTGCAGCATGTTTGTGTCCCAGCATCAGTAATTCGCTGTTTTTCTGCAGCCTGAATTTCCACAGCAGTGAAAAGAAAAGAAAACATGTAAAGGAAGGGACACAGCATTTGCTACGTGGGGATTCTGTATTAACTAGGAAGGGATTTGGAATTTATCAGATGCAGATAAGCATTCGAGGAACAGGGAAGGAGTTTTCATTAGCTGGTGATATGTATTTCCATGCAGCAGAATTTTTTTTCCTTCCAATCAGCAAATCATACCTTTGCAGCAGGATTAGCTGATGCCTTTAATGATAATATAAGAAGATTATATTTTCCCGTTCTCTTCACAATTCAAAGCTCTTAAATACAGAGAACCAACCTTCTTGAAAGATCACTATGGAATTACCACTCTCCTCACATAAAAAGCCAGAGAGGCCATCAGAGTAGAGCAAGGCTATTTGCCTTAAACATATTCTCACAGTAGCTCAGCAAGAGAAAATAGCAGCAGCAGATGAACCCTTCAGATCGCATCTCCGCTGAGGGCCTGTCAATTGCCATATGTCCTGATCCAATGTCAGTGCTCAAGAGATTAACAGATGCTCCTGGCCTTCTGATGCAGACCTAAGAGATGACTCCGTCCAAATGCTGAGCAGCACTGCCCTTTTGGACGATGCTTAGAGGCCATCTGAGCTGCACTGGTCATGGGAATTTGCAAGCAGGGGAAAACTAGTCTGCATTACACAAGCTCTGTGCCTTGCAGCTTCCTCCTGTGAAGGGTTCCTGCTTTAAGCACTGCTATCTCTGGGCCTACAGGAGGCTGATGGGCAGTACTGCTGCTTTTGTATCTGTACAACTCCAGAATTCATGGAAATTCAGTAAATAGAACCCGAGGAAGGGCTTTCCTGGGTAGAAAGTACACAGATGCTGTAAAACAAAATAAAAGCTGAATGCATTTTGATGTTTACTATTTGCATACTGCCCAATGTCCAGTGTTTTGCAGGCCTCCACAAAGACAGGATGTGGTGCTCAGGGGCATGATTTAGCAGTGCGTTGTTAGGGTTAGGGTAGTATGGTTAGGTTGAAATTGGACTTGATGATCTTGAAGGTCTTTTCCAACCTGAGCAATTCTATGATTCTATGACATTGCTGGAGTCCTGAAAGACGATGGCAAATCAGGATGTAAAGAAAGGAAGGGTTATATTTCCCCTTTTGTGCACACCCACCGATCTGAGGGCTTTGATTTCACTGCCTCTCTGGGCACTGCGATGACAGAGATCTAACTCTTTATTCTGACAAATGTATGACACTGGCCAGTCTTAGAGTTTCCTCGGAGCTATGAGCAAAAAAATAATTGTTTCTACCACAGCATCTGGAATAAGCCCAAGCTTAACAAAGAGTGTCATTTCTGGGAAGCCAGGCTGGTTTATTTGCCTTCCTATCATCCATCTTCCTTGTTGCTGTACCTACACCCATGTGTTTCTGCCGCGGGAATGAATAAAAATCCCAGGTTGAGCCGTTATTAGCGTGTGTAATGCAAGTCAAGCTGCTTTGAATGTCCTCTTGTTGGGTATTAATGCAGCACGCCATTTGTTACGCAAGTATTTTGCTGTGGCAGACAGAAAGTGACATTTATGGGCCTATCATGAGAATGAATTTCACCATCCATTAAAATGATGTACAGGTAAACACTCCATTCATTCTAAATCTGTGAGCTTTGGTTCTTTCTGTGCTCTGGTGGATGGGTCCATCAATACAGCTACTATTAGCCAAACTATTTGCTGGGAAGTGAGAACTGCTGAAAAATGTTAGAGGTCTGTAATTAAAGGGATTGTAACTTGAGGGGAGAGAACAAGAATTAAAGTTATTAGTGAACTCTCCTTTTATAGATCTGCATGTGCGCAGCAGCTGCAAGGCATCTGCAGAGCTCTGCTGCTGGAAAAGCCACGTCTCATTCAGCAGCAAGGAAACACTGCTCCCAGCTCAACTATCTACTAGAACAGAACCCAGAACCAGCAGATCTACAAAATATTTATTAAAAGCCTGGCAATGTCTGGAAAAGCTGTAAATCCAACAGCACTATGGCTTTAAAGATGTCTCGGTGGGTACAGCCACCAAAAGAAGACAAGGCAGTTCCTCAGCTATAGACACCAGTTCCTCAGCTGATAGCTGGAGTGATTGTACAGTAGGGTAGGCTGGTGCTAATTAGTCACCATGTCCCACCCAGGAGGTGACCACGGCTGGGTTAAATGCAGACCACAGTGCATTACAATGCCTCAGGATCCTCTGCTAAGGAGGATATTACGTCAATGTAAGTTTTCTTAAGACTGGCTCTGTGAAATGTACAAGGTAGAAAGAATGCATGCTATAAATGTAAGCCACATCATTTGGAAAATGAAGTACAGTTGTTTATCCACTGTAATTGTAGAAATTAAGGTAATAACAATTACAATTAAGTGACTCATATGTACTACTGTGCAATTAATTTAGGCTTAGAGGGGAATGTTATTGTGTATTAAATAAAAGCCAAATGATGATATATCAAGTTGTCTCCATGATTCAGTTGGTTGCATTGCTCATCTGGACCCAGCGCCAGGCCATCTGCAGTGCAACGTGATGTTCAGAGAACATGTATGTAGGGAAGAGATCACTGATGGAGCTCCTTTGATGGAGCATTACACCACATCTGTCGACCTTTGATGTTTTCTTGCAAAGCAAAGTTTTTTACCCAGCCTTTCTTGGACAACTGCTAGACATCAGCAGGTCTCATATCCCCATAAATACGCTTCCCATAATCAGTCAGTACACAGTTAACATCCAGCAAGTGCCTGACAGAATCTAAATGGAATCTTAATTTAGAAAGCGTGGCTGAAATGTGTTGGAAGTGGTTCCTCTGTCCTGGCCATCCAGTTGCTTTTCTTCTGCAGAAGCAGGAGCAGCTTGTCTGACTTTGGGAAACTTGAAAAGCTACGATTCGCTTTCAGGATGGATCTATTTAATTCATTCTCCTCTTTCTTTTCAATTACAGCCACTTCCCTGAGGAAAGGAAACCGAAGAGAACCTGTTAGCTGCAACTGAAATGAGGAATCAGCAACTCGCTAGAAAAGGGCATTTCCTTAACACTGTGGTAGGAATAATTTGCTAAAACCGCATGGCTCTTGTTAGATCAAGCATAAGAATTATTTTCTGAGTAGTCCTCGCTCTCCTGGCTAATTTCTGCTCACATTCAGTTTGACATGTACGTCTTCAGCTGCATAGAAGCCAAGCTTTTTCTTTGATCTCTCTATTAGCAGGGATCCTTGGAACAGGATCTTTCATTAAAAAGCCCTACCTGGCACAGGTCCTGTCTCTCAGAGTAGGTAAAACCAAATATGAAGGAGAAAATGCAACCAGAGGGCAATCGTAACCTCTTCCCATCATAACCCTGTGGCCTCCAGACACAGTCAGTTAAGGATACCTTGGTTCACAGGTGCCATCTTGGTCTTTCAGAGGTCACAAAGGATACTTTTTCCATCTATTTGTGCAGGCATACCCGTGTGTTTTGTTGTTTTCAAGCCTGTATGACTGACCTAGAAAAATGTTGCATTTCTTCATGAATTCTCACTCCCTCATCCCAGTTTTGACCTGATTGAGACGCATCACACAACTCAGACCCTTCTGCAGCACTTTGTGGCTTCGGCTGCTGTACAGAGCCCTCACTTCAGATGGGTAGGGAAGGGAGGATGGAGGAGCTGCTGCAGAAATGATGAACTCGGGAAGAACATGGCCCCTGCAGCACGGTTACGAAGGGGAAGAAATACCAACTGACATGGATGCAGCGGTGTCCCTAAATAGCAGGCTTTTCAGAGCTCTCCCTTAGGCTGCTACAACTCTTTAATAAAAGGAAATGCAAAAATGTTGGTGAACCGAGGAGTGCCGTCACTCCAGGAGGGTGGCACTGAGCTCCTGACGCAGGAACTGCCTCTCCCGGAGCAGTGTGTTGCACCAGCACAGGGGCTGATGCAAAAGTGAACCTGGACCAGTCACTTCCAACCTCCATTTGTCCCAGATATTCCACCTCAATATTAGCACTCATTCTTGGCACTAGAAAGAAGAAAACAACTGCTCTGGTTGGTGTTTGAAATTCGGAGTGCTTTTCACATCAGAACTTTGGCTGTTCTCTTTGACTGCTTCCCCATCGCATGTTGGACAGGTTGCATGGAATGGAAATGCACACAACCTGTTGTTTTAGTGCTTCCACACTCCAAAGCGGACGAGCTACCAAAACCACACCAGAGTAACATGGCCTAAACAGATCTGCAGAATATATTGAACTCTTTGCTAAGCACCCGCCGTGGCTCCTGGAATTGGCTTCTATGCACAGTTTCAGCAGTGAGGGTGTTCTCACCCCAAGCTGTCTGGATGCCCCACCAGCTCACAGATGTGTCTCTCTGAAATGCGGGCACTGTGAGAGCTGCAGCTGTTTGCTGCTGGCGGAGTTGTTTCCAGGCAGCTGTGCTCAGCCTATTGTCTGCTGCAGACAAGGGAGGTTTGCAAATGCATTTGAATTTCCCCCAGCCACAGTGGATATATCTGTGCTACGTTTTTAACAGATTGTGGTGGGCACAAGATAATTCACACGTCGCAAAGGTCAGACCAGGCTTCAGAGTAAAGCTTTCAGAAAGAGCCATTTCTTCTTTGTGAAACAAAGGCACTCAAACCCATTCAGAAAATGGCTGCAAGTAAGAAGAAGACAGTGTCAGCTGAAAGAAAATTGGCCCAGGGAAGCTCGTAGGGGCTGTGTGTGCATTTCCACTTTTTTTTCAGCAGGATATGGGACGTAAGAATGCAGAGGTGACAAGCCAAGCCTGAACACCGAGCACTTGCTCTTCATTCAGGAGATGAGAGTTCAACACTTCCCAGTCCACTTCCACAGCAGTCTGGCATCCCTCGAGCAGGGAGAGATGGCAGCAGAAGCCATATCCTAGCTGAAGGACCGGCAAAAAGCTATGGCCTCAGTGGTGCCAGGATTGCAGTGATGTGACAAAATGCAAGTTCATCATGAATTCAGTGCTGCAGAGTGCTCCAGGATTCCCACATAAAAGGTACCAAACAAATCCAAAGCATTGTTTTTAACAATATGTTCAGTCTTTTTACAAATTAATTATTCTGTGATATTTCTTTAATGAGAAATATTATCTAATGAAGCTAACACGCTGCATCAAACAGACGTATACTACTCAGCAGCTAATCCAATGAGAGAGAGTGATAGGAAAATGTCTTTAGGGTTTAACAGGGGAATAACAAACAAACAGGCAATCACATATGTTTCATTTCGTTTAATATCTGGGATCTGCCTGTGAATAAACATTTCGTATCGCACCTTTTGATGGCTGCCACAACACAATTTCAAAGAGATCGCTCCTTCCTCACAAGAAAGTGCAAGTTGCTCCTCTGTGGGAAGAGAGAGATGAAAGGCAGCTTTGCAATGTAGTTCCAGCACAGCCACAGACCTTTTGAACCATTAGGATTTATATGTCATTAAATAATTAACTCAATGATGCATGAGAGAAAGTAATGCAGCTCTCTGTAAAAGACCTCAATTAATTGCTTTCATTTCAGAAGACACTGAGTCTTCATGATGAGATATAAGTGAGGTGAACTTTATTTCAGAGATTGTCTGATAAATGTGATCATAAAAAGGGTGGAAAATGACTTGTTCAGATAAGACTTTTGTTTGCTGGAATGTTGGGGTTTTTTTTGTATGTGTGTGTTAGAGTGACTATGGCTGAAATTAACCAACATAATCAGATGCCAAAAAAATGCTAAGAGCTTTGCCCTTGTGCTACTCCTTTCGCTTTGTACTCTTCTTTCTCCTTATGAATTCCAGGGACAGTAAGAGGTGTTTCAAGGCACATCTGCACCACAGATTTTTAATTAATTTATCTGCTGCCTTTCATCTTTCAGTATTCACAAGCTGGTATATGCATGTTGGTTTAAACTGCTCGCTGCACTCTGCCATCTCTTTTGGGATCATCCTGTAATCAAACAAGACATAATTTCTGATAGTGAAAACCTCTGTGCTGTACCGAATCCCTCTAGTTTTCACAGGATGGGTTTGATCCCACAAAGACCAGGGGTAGGAACTGGAAGGGTCAAGTCTTTGACTCCATCCCCAGGGCATCCCACTATGCTGAACTCAGCAGCTGGACAAGCCCTTGAGCAGTGGCCTAAGGCAGCAGCCCCAACTCTGACTGGTTTCCTTGCCAGCCCAGGGCCAGCTCCAGAATCAGGCAAATGGGACATTCAGCTGAATTTAGAGTCGGGCTCATTCCTGTTCTTCCAGCCTGTTGTAGGTTTGGTGACTGGGGAGAGTAGAAAAGGCAGCAGTGATGGAATATCCACTAATTGAAGTCTCTGGTCCAAGGTCTTCAGATAGAAGGGAACATTTCTAGATTTAACACATGTGGAAATGAAGTGATTTATAAGAATCAGTTTCCAGCCATACAGTTGGTGTGCCAGTGACCATGGCCTTACCTCAGCCCCTGCTGAGATAACCTGCACTTAACCCCGAGGAAGATTAGCATCACATGAGCCAGATGTCACTATTTTTATCCAGGTTACAGATTCATTATTTAAGAAGTTACCAAAAAAAAAAAAAAAAGGACTAATCTGGTGCCATCTGCTCAGGACGAGGTGTGAAGAATTCTGCCAGCATCTTACGTTCACCCCTGTCCACTGGGCTCATGCGAGGATCCATCCCCACTTAATTTCATGCTGTCGCATGCACTGCTGTTGCCTTTGAACTGCCACCTGAAGGCTGGAGGGAAATGCTCTTCTCTCTTCAGCAGATGGCACAGCCTCTGCCAGCAGGAGACAGGTTGTGCAGAGTGCCATGTTTGCAGCAGTTCCCTGCTGGGAGGGCTGGGCGCTGCGGGCTGCCTGGGAAACTGGAGCTCTTCCCACTGGGAAGACTGTTCTTCCCTCACCACGGCCACATTACACCCACTCTGCTAGTGGGCAGCACTGTCAGATCGGGAATAATAAAGTCACACTGCAACTACTACATAGTCATTGCTCACTTTCCTTAGTGTCTCTTTCTGTGATAACCCTAGCTACCTACACAGACACAAATCACCTCAATCATGGCAGCAAAAGAAAAGGGTGCACCTAACGGGCTCTTAATTGGGTGGGATTGACAGGCAGATGAGGTTCTCCCTGCTGGAGGCTTTGGAAACCAAAAGGAATGGACTATCCATGCAGCCCATGACATCAGCTGTGGTCTTCACGTACGCTGCCTGGAATGAGCTTCATTAATGTTTTCCTTGGTATAATCTATCATCCCTTCAACAATGCATTTCTGACAGTTAATTAGACTCCACACAGTGGAATAAGTAGTGTCGTGTTTGGAATTACAATCCATTACTGAACAACAGATCGTATGAGGTGCATCGCCAGCCAGAGTTATTGGACATCTTAAGTTGTTTTTATTCCAAGTGCCTGGTAAACTGTGTTTGGTAAACAATTCTGCAGCATATTTGCAAATGGCTTCATTACAAAGAGGAGTCAGGAATTAGAGGCCACCTGTTCATTAGCAAAAACCAAAATAAATAAACAAATACATAAGGAAATTCAGTCCCTCTGAAGGAAGATGAAACCCAAGTGCCATGAGCTGCCCTGACTCACTCAGTGTATCAGAGATGAAATCCTTGTCCAGCTGACGCTCATGGCAAAGTTCCTGCTGGTTTCAGTGATGCCAGGACTTGACATGAGGTTTGTTGCACCAACTGGACTGCAACAAAGATGCAGAATGCTGCAGCAGTGGCCTGCTTTGTCTGGTTGATCTAAGGCATCTGCTTTTTGGAAAAGTGCTGGTATTTCCTGGGTGTGCAGAAGAAAACCAGGAAAATGAGTGTGAATTCCAAGCACAACTGTGATAAAAAATGAGCACACTGAACAACATTCGTGATACTGATATTGGATTAATAATATTAAAGACTTGGCTAGAGTGAGAAATATCAAGTGAGGAGAATTTTTGTGATGCACAGCAAGAAAAGCAACATGAAAAGGGAGGGCAGCACTGGCCCTGTGATGAATGATATGAGGCAGGAGAGATGTTCTTTGAGATAACCTGTGTCTGCTGGTGCTCAGGTGTTTGCTTGCTTCAGACATGCAACATTGCTGCTGCCTGGAGGCCCCTGAGCACAAGCACACTGTCTTTACAGCTCACAGTATGATGAAGCGTGACATGCAGAATACCAAGTCTAAAAAGAGCTAGGCCACCACTTTCCACACCTCGCATCATTTCCTTCTGTCCTTCTATTCTTAACTGTTTTTTAATTTACTGCTTATTGAAGCAGCACTTGAAAGATGTTCCCAGACCTCTCTGGATGCAAACCATGAGTTGACCATGACCACGAATCTCCTGTTCGTCCCTGCTGGGATGCATCAAATCTTTGCTGTGTGCATGGATCGTGCCTATTGCTTATGCAGCTACAGAGGGCTTTGGTGCTCAGTCCTGTCCTGACGTTAAATGATGGTCTGAGAGCTGACTGGCCCATGGCCCACTGAGAAATCCACTGAGAAACTGTGTCGTGTTGGCAATTGGGTAAAAATCACAGCTTGTTAAAGGAAAATGAACAAAGAAAAAAGGGCACGCGTTAATATGATCATTTGTTTGCTGCGACAGATGCAGCGGCAAATTCCCATCTCTCCTTACTCTGAATTGTTATCACCAGAAAGCCACAAGGAAACAGGGTTCTGCATTTACATTCATTTCATTTTTTATGCATTAAAAAAATTCTCACAAGATATATTTGTGATAAAGGAATGTGGCACGGAGGCTGACACCGACTACCTGTATAAGCTGAGATATTCTGGAAACCTTAAATGAGAGTGCACCTTTAACTTTAGTGCCTTTTTTAATTTTGTTATGCTCAGCTTCTAGACACAGTTAGAACAAATTCACACTGTAGTGAAAGCAGTTGAGAAAAATGCGATCAGAATTAGAGCAGAGGATTAGATACACAGACCTCAGCACTCCTGACGGTTACTCATTGATTATTTGGGGCATAAATTGTATTGATTATGGTAATGAAAATGCTTGGTGACAGGCTCCAGAGGGACAGGCAAGCTTTCCAAGGCAGCATCTGTATATCTGAATCATATCTGCAAAGCACTGCTGGAATTCACACAGCGGTGAACTGATATCCCTGAATTCCCCAGTTGGTCTGGACCACTAACGGGAGTGCTTAATCAGACAGAGCTGTGCATTTCACACGTGGAACTGAGGCAGAGGAGGACCTGCTTTGTCCAAGATCATGCACCAAGGAAGCCTTTGGCAGAGTCAAAACTGATCTTAGATGTTACAATAGATTTTACAAACGGAATTTGTATTTTACAGCTCCCTAGCCAAGGCCTGCTACAAAAAGAGCATCTTTCATCATTACGGAATGCCTCGGATCGCATTGTTTTCGTGCTGGGGGAAACCAATTTTCTAGCGTAACCTTTGTCAACAGTGAATTGATGAGAGGCTGATATTGGAACAGTTATGAACTCCTTTTGCCAATACCTATTGCATCTCCTGGGAAAATTGGTCGACAGTTTTTCATAGGGATGTTCTGAGGACAGAGGTTTAGAAGACTATAAGGTAACTCAGATACAACTGCATGAGGTTATGAGATAGCAAATGAATGCTGAAGTATAACTGGAATTCTACAGCAAATATTACCTCGCACTGTATTTGTTTGCTTTTCTGCTGTGACCAAAGTTATTTGATGTTTCTGTTGAAGTCCCAGCTCTTGCAACCACGTGTGTGAATTTCAGCTTTCCATTTCTACCTGTCATCATAGAAGAAAGAGAGAAAGAGTTTTTTGGCATCTCTGATGACATTTCAAGTGAAAGAGAAGAAGGACCTGTAGCACTGACTGCACAATGCCAGAGTTTTCCTTACCAGAAGGTTCCACAGCATTAGTGCAGACTGGAAATGCCATGCCAGGCGGAGATACAGCTGTGGCTTCTGTACGGATTCTTTTCACGCGATAAATATAGATCTTCCCTCATAATTGCAACACAATCTTGATCTGCCGGCGGTGATGAATGAAAAAAAAAAAAGCTGTTTAATTTAATTAGAGTCCATTTGAAAGCCTACTAGCATGAAATAATTTGATACACAGAAATAACCCTCACTGGTTACAGGCACCATTTCATTGTGTCTTATCTCAGGATAACAGCAACTGTTATATTTCCAACCTTAAACTGTATCAACAGTGTGACTGGAGATCGCCCTGAGAACACGTAACATGATGTCAGAATATGACCCCTTCTTCAGCTCCTGTTCTCTGCCAGGCAAAGATGCTCCAAATGCTGCTGGCATGACATTGGCCCGTGAGGACACTGATAGCTGATTCACACCCATCCCCCAGTGACAGATATGTTCTCCCCAAAGGTCAGCACTTCCCTTTCCTGTGGGGAAGAGCACTGCTGGCACCAGAGGGGCAGTGCAGGATGAAGAATGCTGTATACACTGTTGTGCCGTATAACCTTAAATACATTTTTGATTCATTACAAAGCAGTTCATTACCAGAGGTACAAAAACACAGGGCTGAATTGAAAGTCTATAGAAGAGCTGGCAAAGAAAAGAATGCTCCTTTTTTTTTTTTTTTTTTTCTTTTGGGACGAAATCTTGAAGGGAAAATAGTTCACCCAATTTCCTATGCCTCCTGTTTGCTTGCTTACTGCTCGGCTTATTTCTAATGAAAACTGAAAACCCTGAAGAGAACAAAGTTGCAGCAAACCAATCTATTATCTGCTGTTTAAAAATGAGCTTTCCTTTGTTTCCACCAACAGATTTGGCTTCCACTGCCATTTTCACATTCTGGAAAGCAGGGAAACAAATGCTATTCCCATACACTCTTCTACTGCTTTGGCATTTTCTCTTGCAGAAGGAAACAGTACAAAAGAAAACACAGCCTTTCTTTGCAGATAAGAAGGAGCCAGCTGATTATCTAGGATGATCTCTTGTATATCACAAGCGTTATATTTACTGTGCTATACCTCCAACGAGCACAGTAATTTCAGCTAAATTAAAGCATTTTGGGCTCTTCTGGCTAAATGGTGCTTTGCCACAGGAAAAGGATTTGCACATTCTTTTATTTTACTTCTGGGAATCTGAAGATAGGCAACAGCCTCCCACACGCCTTACCTTTGAAAAGAAGGAAAACTTGCTTTTGTGTGACACCAGAACTAAAGATACAGAAACCTGCTTTCATGTGTGGGGATGTAAGAGACTATTTATATATGTGCACATCAGCAAAAGCTATAGGAACCTTCTGAACTATGAGATGGAGATACATGGGACTAAGTCTATGAAAACAGCTTTTGTGTACATTTCTGCACATGGATATGTGTGAGAAAGACACAGAGCCTAAACTTGTATGACACTGCCTGTGTGCTCGAGGAAAGGACAAGGGGGGCTACATCTATAGAGAATGCCTTGTGTGCTGAAGGAGCTAAAAATGTAGAACTCTTCTTTATGTTATCTGAGTGACGTGGCCATTGGTAGCCTCTGAGGCAAGAGACTCATCCCCTGGCCTTGCCTTCTGTTCCCATCATTTTAGTGTGCAGATCACCTTAGTGGAATCTAAGATATCTTTCCCCATGGGGATGTTTTCCTCTCACGGTATTAGAAATGCACTGGTTTTCAAACAAGGTCTGATCTGCAGAGATGTGAGGAGCGTGCAGTTCAGAGCCCTACATGGCAGACGTACACCAATGAGCGCACTGGGAAGGGGCTGAGATTCTCCTTCCATCGTTCTGCTAACAGAGGAAAGGTTTCAAGCACAAGGAGCTCCCTTCCCCCAAACAGCCAGACTCACCCATGTATTTCTTACCCAACAGCAGCAAAAAGGGGCACAGCCATGGCCGAACCAAATATCTGCACTAAGTCTTGAATATAGGCTGGCAAATGTTGCTTGTGAAATAGTGCGCTGTCTCCTGCTATTGCCTGCCAATGTGGATGGCACTGAGCAAAGGAGAGTTTCAGATCACTGCTCATACAGTATTATTTATAAATGGTATTTACACCAAGCTCAGCATCCAATGGCTTTAGCCAGGGAACAGAGATTCCAACACATCATCTCCAGCTACAGGTGTTATTTCACAGCATACGTGGGACGAAGCTCATCAAGTGCTGCAGTGGATCCACCGTCTTGCAGGATATAGCTCCTGGGTTAAAAAAGAGAGGCATCAGATTCATACACTTTTACTTATACATGCAAAAAAAAAAAAAAGAAAAAAAAAAAAGAAAATGGTATTAACATCTGCAGAGTAGCCCAGGGTGACAGGATGGGTTTGTCTTCCACTCTTGATTCGTAGTGATTCAAACCATCTCCCAAGGAGATGGTTCAGAAGATGTGTGGGACAGTACAACACTGTCCTCGGCTGTGCTGTTTCTGTCTTCTGTTTTCCAAGTGCCCAGAGGCCGCATTCAGTCAGATCACTACTGGTGGAGCCTACCTGCTTGAGCAGCACTGCTGTGGCACAGCTGGAACGAGGTGTGTCAAGAGGGCTGAAATAGGGCAGCAGGTCCAGCTAACGGGCACTGCTCAGCCCACCTCTTCCCTCTCCTCTCCCAGTCCTCCCAGTCTCCTTCCCAGGCCCTATGAACCAGAGGCTCCAGTGCAATTGCAACACTTCCACATAGAGCCTGCAGTCGTGACTTATCTCTCCCCGCCTCCTGTCAAGTTCCATCTACATAAACCTGTATTTGTCTCTGACGATAGCCCAGTTTTCTCTCTTTATTTATCTACCTGTCGACTCATTTTACAATCTCTCTCTGGACAGCCACAGAGCAAGAGACAGAACCAGATGCTATGACGTGCTCTGAATGCCAACTAGCTTCGTGGAGTGCACGAGCATCCTCACGCAGTGGAAAGGTCCTTTTGTAAACAATCATTGTGATCAGAGAGCCAATACTTGCTGATATTTTCAATATTAATAATCTCCCAGCTGCCTCACTCCATTTGCTCCCTACCTGCTTACCTATCCTTAGTTCACTGTGAGGCAGAGCTTAAAATAATTAAGCCAGGGGAAGGGAAGGAAAAAGGAAAAAGGAAAAAGGAAAAAAAAGGAAAAAAGGAAGAGTCTTTTAGAACAGTGATTCACGTGAAGTATAAACGGTACTGATGTTGGACAGAAAACATCAAATTTGGAAAAAAATCACTGTAATATTATGTATGATATCTGGTACAGACCAGGAGGCCTCTAAAGACATGTACACACGTGCAAAAACAATGCATATTCTTATCCACACTCCTACAAAATGCATATATTTCATGTTCATGTGCCATGTGTATTCACACCTCCCTTCCTGTGTGAGCAGATATATACAGAATCTGAGGAAGACAAGAAGAGCATTCTCCATCAAGAAACATGGCAGATAACCACCACAAAAAATGCACTTGCAAGGTACTCCCAGATGTAGACATGCAGCTGGCTATTTGCTGTGATTTGTTTGTTAGTGGAAGAGCAGCAAGGCTAAGGAATGCCAAGAGAGAAGCTTTGCAGAGGCAGAAATAGCACCAGTAGCAAAACTCTGATAGACAGCAAAGGGAGAATCTTTGGGCTGAGTGCTGGCTGAGGCAGAGCTGGAGATGCAAGGAAAAGAGAGATTTTCTGTTGCTGGATTCCTGCTGTGCTCTGTGAAGCAGGACGTGGTTCATCCTTAGTCAATCAACAGGATGGCATCAGAGACCCTGGATTCAATTGCCAGTGTCTCCTTTTAATACACGTCCTTTTGCTCAAGGAGAAAGCTTTAATAAAAGCTGGTTATAAGCTATGCATACACTAGGAAAATGTCATCTGTCACTGAAATGCAGCCAGTACTGGCATGACAAGCAGTAGACCTTACAGCAGCACACTGCCAGACAATCGAGCGGTTCGGCAGAGACTGTAAAACATACCACATCTGTCTGAAACTGCAGGAGTGATTTAAACTGAGTGGAAGGAATCCAACCAGACCGTAGCACACGTGCTGAGGTGAGCCATCTCCTAACGGAGAGCCCTGCACTCTGCTGCCTGCCAGCCGTGCCAAAGCCAGCTTCCATGCAGAAGGGTGTCTCCAGCAAGCAGAGCACCTGCTAGCAGAAAACCACGGTGCTAAGTTGGGGTGTCCCTCGGCACAGCACTTGCCTGCTGAGCCCAAGTTTGCTGGGTGCACATGGTCACACTTCAGCTGCAAAGTCCCAGCTCCCACTTTGCAGAGCTGCACAGCAGGAGCTGTTGAGGCAAATACACGATGTCTCCATGCTCTGAGCCGCTCTGCAGGAAGGCTCTTCGTATGTAACACAATCTATTTACATGTACTCTGATTTAGGATGCTGCTGGCAATTTGGTACGGTCAAGGTTTTTGGAAATGAGGTCCATTTTTGATCCTTCAGAGCCTGACAATGCCACAAAGATAGGACCATACTGACTTGCCAGCAAGGGTGAAAATTTATCACTACAAATGTTTTGCTTTCCTTCTTTTTGGTATTTAAGGACCTTCTAAACTCAAAGGTCACAGAAAACTGCTGAGAGGAATCACAATCAAAGGCATGTTTCCAAAGGGGAGAATCTTTCTGTAAGAAGCACGCGTGTGGACTGACAAGAAATCCCACCCCGTGGCTTCACATCATCCTGGGACCATGCTATGTGCTGGCTGGAAAGGCAAACTCCACTTTCAGATCCTGCTTTAGTGGCTGCATTTCCTACGGTAATCCATCAAGAATTTCAGGTCATCTAAATGCCTGTTTTATCACCGCATCTCTAATATATGCAAAGCACAGCGATTTTATCTCTTGCCGGAATACAGCACTGTGTTGCTAGAACTGCACTTTTGAAGCCTACTTACATAGGTTAGGATTTCACTTCCTTCCTTCCTTCCTTCCCTGCACAAATGAATATCAGCATTTGAATGCAGTAGGTGTAACATCAGGACATAAGGGCTAAGATTTTAATTCCTAATACATGAGGCCAGAGGCATCCCAGAAAGCCAACCAAAAGCTCTTCCTCGTCTTGTCTTAGATAGAAGACCACAGACAGGCAGGCACCAGGAATGTGATTTGCACCATCAGCCCCTCAGCATTGAGGGGGTCACAGACTGACATTTAATGGTGAAAAATCTTCCAGCACTGATGGATGGGGAGGGAAGAGAGGTGCAGCATGAAATCAAAACATCTGCTCACTGCTCATCTTCACCCATGCTGTGCTCAGAGGTCAGACTCCACGGAAGGAGACAAGGAGAGGATGCCATCGCCGGGGATTGAAAATTGATAAATCCGCAGAATTGTACTGAGACAGAGCTGGTTTCTCCCTGGCCCTCACAGCACTCCCTCTGCAGGTGAAAGAGGAGCCACACTCTTTCAGCATCGCTTTTTTAATGTATAGAAAACATCGCACAAATCCCCACTCGACCAAGTGCACAGAGATGTGTGTACTGGGAGAAAAACAGGAGGTTGCAGCCCCGTGCGTACCCATCTCTCACCACGGCGTGTGCTCGCTATGCTGCACACAGCAGAGGCCACCCAAACCCCCCATCACATTACCTCACAGCTGCTCCTGCCATGAAGATGTGAGAACCTGCGAATGCATGAATGCATGAAGCAGTGGAGCAGGGCGTCACTTTTGTGATAAATACAGGTCAACTATTGCTTTTTTTTCCCCTCAGATGCATAATTAAGGTGTGGAATTCAGTGCTAGATAAAATAGAGACCAGGAGGATTTCAAAAGAACTAATATGGATACTGAGCTTGGCCACAGCTGCTGTAAAAGATAAAGGAAAGCATTAGAGGAAAGATCCGCAGCCACTCGGGCTGGACAGAGGTTAGCCAGACCTAGATTGACTCATGTATCACTCCTTATGCCTCTGGTTGCTGCTGCACCCACTCCGCCCCCATCTCTTCTGCTGGTGATGCTAACAAGGAACCTGATTAGCATTTAAGGACCAGTTGTGCCAATTAGGCACTGGCACACACTGGGCTGGGGCCAAGCTCGCACTGTTTCTCTGGCCGCCAAGTGCCTCACAGTCATGTTATGGAGCACAGCCACAGTATCATCCCTAACAAGGGGAGCAGGGGACATGCCCCGCAGCTAAGGCAGCAAGCTGGTGCAGAAGGGCCCGGGTATGCAGCTCTGCCCCATGTGATTGAGGCTGAATCCCTGGTAGGCTATAGGGGATTGACCCATCCATCGCAGCATGGCTGGCCTGTGCTTGGTCACCAGGTGCGTCCTTGGAGAACAACAGAGGCACAGATGCACGCATCCATGCTGTCCTGTGGGGCACCGCTGGGCACTGCCAAGCCCTGATCAGGCTCTGAACAGCAAAGTGAGGCAGAAAGATGAAATCTCTTTGCAGTTCACAGAGCAGGAGCATAGCAGGAGTCAGGAAAGCAGCCTGGTAAGCATATTTTCTGGCCAATAAGGCTGCTTGTAGCAGAAGTATGGATGACTCCGGACAATCAGGCAGTCACTGTCTGCTTAGGGACCTGGGCAGAGGTGTGTTCCTCACAGCCAACTGGAGGTGAAGCCTTCCTGGTCTGCCAGGTAGTGCTGGCTGGAGCAGGGCATGAAAGGAGGAGGGGCAGAAGATAGAGTTTTCCCGGGCAGGTATAAATTACAGCGGACAAATCTTTAAGAACGAAGACCCCATTCTGCAGGGTGGGCACTGAGGATGCCTGGCTGCTTTTCTTCTCAGCCCTCTGTAGTCGCAGGAATGTGTCAGAGAATGGCAAAGAGCAGCAGCATAACCTTCAAGAGTCAAGTGAGAATATCTTTACATGCAAACGTGCCAGGACCAGAAGATGCTGCTGGATGGAAATACAGCTATTTCCTCACTCTTCAACGTCAGATGGAATGAATATCAGACACAGAGGTCTGAACACATTACTCCTTCCTTCCTCACTCCAAACTGAAGCGTGACGCCTGTCTCTGACCTTTTCGCACCATTTCCCATCTTGTCTTCAAGCAAAGTTGACCTCATACATTTGGGTACGTGTGTACATGGAATGCTGACAATCAAACTACTTCTGCATTAAACTTATCTGAGTCAGACCACAGAGACCACAAACTTCTGTGCTCAGCCCAGGACTAAGCTCTACTTACAGCAGTGTTATCAACCCTGGGGCTTAGTCCATGGTCACAGCATCACAACAACAGAAAGACATGGTGGATTATCTCCTTGCAGTGTAAATAGCAAATTGTGCTCCTTTCCAAGAACATAAAAAACCCAATGCCAAACAATGTTAAGCAAGATTTCAGGTTGGTCAGTGCTCTCCATGAATTGTTTTGCTCAATACCTCCTCCAGCATTCTGAAGTGTATAGGAAAAAGAGCTATTTCAATTTTTAAGAGAGCATGAGATGGTACTTTCACTTCCGCTAGTCATCAGCCTTGTATCACAGGACAGCTCACTGCTGAGGGGGGTGATGTGCTCAGTGGGAGGGAGGAGAGAAAACAAATTGCATTTGCTTGTGCAAAGGCCAAAAGTGGCCAGAGGTACAGCTGCTCCTTCACTCCAGCAAGAGCTGAGGCATCAATATAGACCTGAGCTGCTTGAATTCTCTGTACGGAAATACTGGGAGAAAGAATTATGAAAAAATAATGGGGAAGCAATGAAATATGACCATCTTGTGATGATGAAATATAATGACTCGTAATGAAGAAGAGGCAGAAGCAAGTGAAAAAAAAAGAAAAAATCAATTCTCACGAAGCAAAAATAAGAGAGAGGAAGGATAAGAGAAGATGGGAGCAAGGGAGGAGAGAAAGGAAGCAGCAGCAGGAAATGACTTTCAACTTTTCCACTTAGCATTTTGAACCCAGAAAGCAATTACCGCCAAGCTGGCGTTGCCTTTCTGCACATTAATTCCCTATTATGAATAAAATTAATGAGTTTAACAAACTCCTCATTCTCATAAAGTTGTGCTCTTCATTATTTGTGTTAATAATCCACGAGGAACTCTGGCTCCAAAGCTCAGTACCACATCCTGATTTTTTTTATTGTTTAAAAAAAGAAGAAAGAGATAAAGTGGGGAAGAAGAGCTCAAGAATGGAAAATAATGGGACTCTGAGCCCTTTTCCTCTGGTTTTGACCTAGACCGATAAACCGTAGAGTAAATGTTGTACTTCAAGGGATGCACTCAGTGGCCCATATGGCAGAATGGCAGTCTGACCCAACATGGAGAATACTTCTAATTTTCCAATGGGCTCTGTGTCCTGCTCAGAGGGAACCACTCCAGAACTGTGCCCAAAGCACTCCAAATAACACAAGACAGATTTACAGTGTTTGAAATTTACACAGACTAATAACATCCCTCTCATCTCTGCCTTTTGTTTGGAAATAAAGACGTAATGAAGGGGATGCATACATCATTTAGATGGCATAGAGGTGACAGTGGAGGGAAGTCTCCAGTTACGCAGCATAGATGGGCTTTTCAGGGCTGTGTAAGCAGGAGAAGAAGCAGGAGAGAGGGAGAAGATGGGAAAATGAGATCAACACAAAAACCATCAGGAAAGTGATACAGCAGAACGTACAACCATGCTGTGGCCTTCCTAACTAGTGTCTGTAGGATACTTCTTTTCTTTTGGCAGGGGGGAATGTGAACTATAGAGCTGGAGAACAGAATTATTCTGCTGAGATATTAGCGGAAGAGCTGATGAATGAATAGTATTAACAGCCCTCTGTTAGAGGGAGCAAGACGCAATTCCGTGCCTCAGTTTTATGTTTCCAGTGCTGGAAAAATCCTGAATCAAAGCAGAAAGCAAGAGGACGAGTGAGGAGGAACAGCCACTGCTGAAGTGGAAGCAGTGCTGACATAGCTCAAAGCCTGCTGTTAGGCAGCGTGAGGTGACAGAACCAAATAGGCAGTGGCAAGTGGAAAAGATTCACCCATCTACCTGAATGCACCGGGGAACTCTGACTGAGATGGCAGCAATTCACGAAACAAGTTCCACACGACCTGCTGCCGGATTTATGCTGACACCACGCAGGGACAGCCCTGCAGAGGAGCCTCTGCTCACCGGCTGACGTCGTGCCAGAATGCCTTTTCCAAGCGATGGCCCTTCTGCGAGCCAGCTGGAGAAGTTTAAGACGTTGTCTCCCTTTCTCACTGCACCACCACTGCCCTTCTGTCTGAGGTTAGCAGCCCTGCAGCTCTGCAGACAGACTGCTGCTTCAGAACGTTCCTTGATCCACTTCAGTCCTAATCGGTCAGCTTAGCTCAAATGGCATAAATGATATGTTTGCACTAACCTGGCTGAGCCTGATGGAAGCAGCTTACAGAGCTGCACTCATGTGAAACATTCCCCCCACCGACAGGCAGACGGCAATCTGCGGTAGAGCTACGGGTTGCAAATAGCTGAGGCAGTGCTGCAGCATTGGCATCTACAGAGCTCTGCAAAAGAAACACTCCCATTGCCTTGCCAGCATGGTGCCTTTTGCAGCCATCAGCTGAAGAACAACTAGCAGCTCCAGGGTCCCACCATACCAATGTTTCAACTTGCAGCTTCCCATCTGCATGGGCTGCAGATTTGAGCAGTTCAAGCTGGTGTAGCTGTGTGCAACGGATACGGGCTGTTTTTTTTCTAAGCCTCCTCAGCCAAATTTACAAGAGTTTTAAGCCAGTTCTAATGCTAACAGCATGGCACTGCCCGTAAATTTTCAGTCCTCACCAGGCAGGTGTTTACTTCTGTGAAGTGAACAAATATAGCACAGATCCTTCACGGATCAGAGCACAGAAGCACATCTTGTCCCCTGATACAGACTTCAAAGACTTCTGGGAAGAGGACTCCCGATATACCACGAGGTATTTGCTGCCTAACACCAAAGGTCGCTGGGCAGTGGCAGGTTTAAGTCACCTATTTGGTCCTCTGCGCACATTAGAATTTAAAACCTGCAATAAAAAGGCTGAAAGGGGAACTGCTAAGCTGTAATAAAAACAATTTCTAAATCTGCTTGAGATTTCAATTGATACAGCTTCCTGCACAGCAGCTAATGTTTATACTGCACTTTCTGCTCAGATTTAAGTACCGCCGATGCCCTCAAACACTGTTTTTCCTTTGGACAAATTGTTTTCGTTCCTCAGCTGTTCCTTCCTAATGGCACAAAAATTTCACGTCCACTTTCTCTTATTGAACAGCCAGGGCGGGATTCAGATCTACTGAAACCTTTGTGAGAGGACGAACGTGGAAGAGGCAGGAGTCAAGCCCAGCTGCCAGCCCTGAGCTGCCACCCGCTCCAAGCAGAGTCAGCCAGGTCCTAGTCTGGCACAAGCTCTGACCGGCACTGACTGGTGGCTGCGGCTGCTGCAGGAATTGCCTTTGGCAAGGCGCAATCCCAGTGTGCAGTCAGGGCTCCGTACTGAGAAATGCTCATTTCAAGGGGCACTAAGCCCACCAGAGCACGTGACAGTCTGAGATTTCCCTTATGGCAAAAGCCATGTGCCAGCTGCTGCACGGGGTGATGGTACCAGCGGTCACAGCACTCCGTTGTATTGTCTGTTCTCATTTCCAGTCCCTCTACAGGTAACTAAGAGACAGCAACTCTTATCGATCAAACTGCACCAGGTACCACAGTATCCGCGTAGAGGTTTGGCAGCACAGGAGAGGGAATGTGAATGCGTTGCGCAGGGTAATCCCACAAGCAGAGCACAGAGCACGCAGGAAGAGGGATAAGGATGCCTCAGAGAAGAAGTGCACTCCTCTTTTCCAAGAGTCAAATACTGCTTTTATTCTTGAAAAAGCGATGGACGGCCAACCACAAGGAATCCTGCATTTCAGACAAAATCACCCAACCCAAACCACTGCTTTTACAGGTCATGTTCCAAGTTCTGACATGCAAAACTCAGGCAAATTGAGAACTGTGCTTCCCCCACCACACTTGGCTCAGCTCCCTGCGGATGCACTGCAGTCAGTGTGCACCTCTGTGCCCTGAACCCCAGAGACGGCTCTACACTTGCCCAGTACATATCCCACAGTGAGCATCTGCTCAGTGTTTTGTTTTACCTTCAGAGCCCTTTGTGTGGCCCTCCGCTTCTTTTGTAGGTTGTTTTCCTAGTCCTGCTGTGCACGCAGAGCTGTTCGCTTCCTCCCGATCTTGTCTGAAGTGTTTATTTAGTGCACATCTACAGATCTATATTTGAAACACCGAAACGGGGGTCCGTGTGGAAGGTTCCTGTCCCTGTTTTACACAGCCTTCAGTGAGGGAGGGCAGCTGAAATACAACTGAGATAACATTTAAACTCTCCTTTAATGTTGCCGTCTGCTTTGAGACACTCAGCACTTTGTCATCTGCAGAAGTTTGCTGCATAATTGAGGGCCTGCTGTGCTCCTTCCCTGTGATTCTGAAATGCATCCAGGGGATATACGAAATTCAGAGGAATTTGCTTGTTTGTCTTCCTTAGATTAAATTCAACATCTCTAATGGTGATAAATAAAGACATCACTTTCTGCTGCGCTCATCAGGAGGATTCTGAAGCACTGCAAAGCAAAGCAAAATGCAGCGCTGCCCCTTGAAGTCCCTTCCATCTTCGGGAGTTCTAGTTTCACCCAGACCCAAGATGGTGAAAGCTGTGCTCCTGAGTGAAGCCAGAGGTTGGAAAATGGGGACTTAAATTAAAATGAAAATGCTGAAGTCGCTGTAGCCCCCAGTTGTTGTCCCTGTGAGCAAACCTCGAGCCTTATCCCGGAGCTGGATGATCAAGGACACTACGATGCATCTTTCACCAAGTGAATCTCAGACTTGCTGTAAAGAAATAGATTCTATGCTGCTTTCTGACTCTGGAATTTCATGAGAGGCCTGACTCTGTTGCCCTGCAGCTTCTTTACACTTAAGGGGGCTGAGATTTGGTCAAGCTGTAATTTACTGCAGTTTTAAACCCTATTACCCCCTCAGCATGATGCTGTATAAATGCAAGGCGAGGCCGTTAATTTTCTTGACAAAGGTATTATTTGAGTTCCTTTCATAGTCTAATTATTACGTAGCAAATATCATGTTGTGGTGAGTATTTATGGATAATTCTCAGATAATACCTAATTATAAGGCTAATTCTTATAATGACGGGAAAACCTCAGAGTCCTGATTGTTCAGACCATCTCCGAACTCCAGATATCAGCCTGCACTGGAAAATTGAGAAACAATGTATGAGTTTATTTCTAGGATTTCATCTTCTAGCTCTTGCTTTGGTGAGGTGTTGGTACAGGTTGCCCAGGAAGGTGGTGGAGTCGCAGTCCCTGGAGGTTTTCAAGACAAGGGTGGATGTCACACTGCGGGTCATGGTCTTGAGCGATCACAGGCATGGGCTGATGGTTGGATCAGGTGGTCTTATTGGTCTTTCCAACCTTAATCATTCTATGACTCTATGAAAATATCTCAGGCTCCTCATTGGAATTTGGTTTCACACATAGGTACACACTGCTTTGAACCGAGTGACCTGACACAGCTCTAACCCTGATTAACACATCAGATGGCCTCAGCATGGGAACAGTGTATGGAACTGAACAGGCGGACCTTACAGGAAATAAACCCTGAGGAGAAAATGGTCTGTGCTAAATGGAGACAAAGGAGGGTTAACTCAATAACAACTTCTAATTTTCAAAAAACATGTGATGGCAAAGGTAGAGCAAGAAGAAGAGAAAGGGTTGCAGGGAACAAGTCAGTACTGCTTCTTTCTAAGTGCTTCCCTGGAATGCTGAGACCTGCAGCATGCTGAATTACTGTGTGCAGAATAGGACCAGCTAGATCAACCAACTCTGTTTCCCGTGCAGTGGCAGAGAGCTAAGCTCCAACCTTCTGTTCCCAAAGTTAGCTCACTAAAGCACTCTCGACATCTTGGGCAGCTCCAAACAGAGTTTAGTCAACAAACAAGCTCTTGGCCTCCTGGACTTCAATCTATGAGTCAGTGCCTCTCCCAGCTGAGGCTGTGGACATAACAATTAATTCACTGCTGGCTGCCTGAGTAAGTGGCCACATAAATATAGAAGGAATGGTGCCTTGACAATCAGATGGAGCAATCTGGAGACATAAAGAAAAGCAGAGATATGTGGAGAAAGATGGATAGACGGGTGTAGGATTGTAAGAACTGTTTTGAACGGGTCATAGCAAAAGCCGTCCTGCATCACAGCCTTGGCAAAGAGCAGGAGCAAGCATTTAAGGAGGAAGGGAATGTGTTTAGAGAAATCCTGAACCTGTCTTCAAATTCTAGCAATCATAGGCAGACTGCACTTAGACCTTCATATTTTATCCTTTCTAGTGGACCTGTCTCCCGAGAACCATCTCATCCAGATAAAAGAAACAGATAAAGCCAAACCTTTGGCAAATTTTTTCGTCACCTTTTGGCATTGCCTTGTGCAAGTATCGGGGGGAGTGCCATCACCCAGCCAGAACACTGCACTGAAGGTGGGAGAGCTTGAGAACCACACTTGAGGAGCGGTTGCCGCACACAGTTTGTAGCTGGGAAATCTGGGTTCAGCTGTCAGCATCACCTCTGACACAAGCAAGTCTCCTTGTGTCTCTCAGTCTTGATTTAGCCCTGTAAAATGAGTTTAACAGACTATTTCATGAAGTAGTCTCAATTAATTAGCATTTGTAAAATTGCTCTGAGATTCCCAGATGAAAGGCTGGTCTGGAATGGCAAATTGCTAATGATAATTAATAGTTATTCACAATCACTTTACAGAATTCCAAATTACCTTCTGAGGGGAAGAAAGTAGGGACTGAGGCTCTCAACAGAGATCACTAAAAAACCCATGACAGCTATATCCCTGCCTCCTTCCCCAGCACTGACAGGGAGAGCTGATACCTCTCAGGTGCTCCTGCATTCCCCGCATGTTCCTCCTCTGGCACACAGTGCATCCGGGGAGGGGTAGGAAGGGGAGCGAGGCAGCACTGGGTGAACAGGAGTGGTACATTCCTCTCTCAAATTGATGCAAAAGCAGCCCTAATTAAACAGATGTTCTTAATAATGCTCTGACAACTGTCCCTGCTTTAATTTGCTTCAGAGTAAAGATTAATATAACAGCGCAACAATACTTTACAAGTGGAGAAAAGGGAGCTGAGCTAATAAAAGGCAACAGCTTACATGGTATATTATTGCTTTTCTTTCTGCTTGTCTAGCGAATATTTACCTCCTCTGGGAGCAGTTTTCATATTTATTTGATCGCTCCCCCAAGCTAAAGCTGACTTTGTGGTACACTGCGAAAGAATGAATGCCAGGGCCAAGAGGTGTGCTGGGTACAGTCACATCAGGGTCTCCATGGTGATTCTCCAGGAGGAAAGATCCCAGTGGCACTGAATTTAGCAGCTATTAACCACAGGCCACAGCTAGCACAGGATGAATCCTGCATTCACACAACAAGGAACTTCTGAAGCAGAGGCAGGTGAGACTCAGGAGTCAGGATGCTGCTCTCAGGCTGCTCCTTGGACCAGAGAAGGGCTTTCTCCACACTGCATAGCCTCAGCATCACTCAGGCAAGAAGGCCGTGTGCTGACTGCTCCTGAACTCTTTGGAAGGAGCACTACATCCCCAGCACTCCATCACATCTCACCCTTAATGCACACAGCGATGTTGATGTCCTGGAGCAAGACATTTAAACATATACTCCTAAGTTACTCCTTGCTTTGGTTATAACTCCAGGTAGTCATGTTAAATAACAAAACAATCCTTATTGTCATGCTGACTTCTGCCTGCTTTGAATTTCTGAGAAATTCGCAGCGAGAAAGAAACTCTCCAAAGTGGGAGAGCTGTCTCTTGTCCCCACAGATGAGCCTGAAGCCTTTTTTGGTTCAGGTCATTCAAAAAGGGATCTTTTCACAGACAGGAACGCTGCCTGAATACTATGCTTCATATCTAACATTGCAGCATCTTCTATTACTATGTGTGGCCCAACAGGCTGGCCCTGCAAAAAGAGAGAGCACCCCTGGCTGAGCTGTCATCCCTTCCAATGCTGCTCAGCAAGGTATGTTATTAGGAGGGAGCATGGTTTTCTACCCTGTGCCTGAACTGAAACATCCTGCAGAACCAATTTGGCACCTCTGCAAATAATGTCTGTCACTGCTGCATGTGCTCTTCAGCATCAGCTGCTTTCTCAAGCTGCTTTCCTCTGTTTGCCAGGCGCCCTGCTTCTGTATCGCTTCCTGGCAGCTTTATGCAAAGCACAGCCCAGGGTAAGGCTTAGCTTGCCCTCAGCTGTGCCCCAGGGCTACAGCTCTGCACCCCCAACTCAGACGTGAGCACGAGCACGTGAAAGCCTGCATGTAGCACAGAGTTGGACTGGCACTTTGTCCTGCAGTTTGCCAAGTGGATGTACAAATTATCTCGTTCCAGCAAGAAACAAACACAAATAGGAAACAGCTGGCTTATGGATCACCTCATTAAATTTTCCACCCCAAATCTCTTCCTTCACAACAGCTAGGAGAATAACGGCGCTGAACACTGGAGCTTTGGGAAGGCACGTGTATTGTCTGGCAGAGCGGGAGGCTGCGGAAGAACGAGAGAGGGGCAGAAGCAGCGAGCAAGGAAGACATCAGCGGAACAGAAAGAAAGTGATGTGGGAGGAGTAGAAAAGGAGGGATCTATGGCAATGGTACAATGGAAGGAAGAAAAAGACTCGCTTACTCCATGGAATATGAGTTACTATTCAACTATTCTTTAAATACCTTAAAACTCTGTTATGAACTTTGTGAAGCTGTTTATGACAATGAAGTCCTCAGACAATAAGAGAAAAGAGCAGAATCTGGCAGCTGAGTACATTGCCCTTTGCTGGAATTAATAAGACTTGTTTACTTTCTGTTTTTTTATGGCTCTGTGAAATGCCAGGTGCCAGCCAGCCCACCTTAACAGGAGCCTCTCCCTCCCATTCTGTATTCTGATCCTACACCTCTGTCCCCATCTTTCTCCCAGCTTTTCCCTCCAAACCACTATCCACCGATGGACCTCTGACTGTAGTCTCGAAATGTTTTTTACACTGGGGGCTGTGATTTCCACATACGGGCTCATTATTAGGAGCAATACATCTGTAGCATTCCTGGAGCTGTTACACTTACGCACACAAACCATTGCCATTGCTGAAGTGATTGCATACAGGAGAAAGCTCTCCTGACTTCTGCAGCTCAGAGGTTCCCTGGGTCTATGCTCTCAAGCAGGGACAAAGTTGTGCATGTCTGCTGGAATTACCGTGGCTAAATTGATGGATGCTCCAGGCTTGGATTGACCCAGTCTTGTCCTTGGCAATTATCTTGCATCGCTCTGGGCTCCCTGTTCATCCAAGAACTATTCCTGGATCATTTGCAGACCCTGCAAGAATTTTGTTGGCTGAAAAGTTGTTTGAACTTAGCTCTCTCACATGACCCACATCAACTGGAGTTGTTCTTCAAGAAAGTCTTCAAAGAGTCTTCAAGAGATTTGACTTTGGGACAGAATGTATAGGGCAGCAGAACCCTGGGCTTTGAAATTAAAAAAAAAGTCAATTACTTTCTTTAGACAGAAAGTGAGTGTGATTTTTTACTCATAGCAACAGCAGCTGGCCCTGATTTAAAGCATTCTTTGGCTCTTCCTTTGCCAGAAGAAAAATGTAAGTGAAAGGATCTCAATAGCAATCAATCAGTCAGTCAATCAATGGGTAAGATGGAGCATAAGGTAATGAAATGTGTAATAGTCTCAAGCACCAAACAAACTGAGCACTGACTGGGTTTGCTGGAGGCAGAACACAGACAGGAAAAAGGAAGGTTTTAGGAAAAGACATTTATAGGCAGCATTATCTGTGCTAACTGGAAGGTGGCAAATCCCACCCCAAGACCTGATTCTCATCGACATCATGCTCTCAATGTGCTCTCCAAACAGTTTCATCGCTTAAATATGATAACAAGTCAGGCAAGCATAGCTGCCCTCACACAGACCTGCTCACAGGCAGTTAAGCTCTTATGGACAGGATGCTGAGCAAGAGCAGGTGAGGCCAGTGACCCTTTCCATTTCTACCAGCAATTTCACAGCACTCCCAAAAGCAGCACCTTTCTTCTGCTGCTCACAGATGCCCCCTTATCCTGTACTCTCCTGCCTGGTTCTGGCTCGAGTGTCCCAGATGCAGTGAGGAAGACGAGCTTGTCAAAGAACTGTTCTAAGCCACGTTCCCCAGGCAAACCTCAGCCCTGGTGACAGAGAAAGAATTAATACAGCACCGCAAGGCAGGCTGAGTTATTTAGTTGCCCCATAAATCAGTGGACCAGAATGCTCTCTACACAGTGACATCACTGGCCACTGCTCATTACTTTTCTCCTTGCCGAAGAGAGTCTCAACGGTTAATGACAGAAAGTCAGCGCCCCTTCCCATTCATGGACAGGTTATTTTCTGCTTGCAATCATTGCTTTCCATTGCTGCAGCTCAGCTGATCTGATCCAAAGCTACAGAAACACATGCTTTGTGCCACGAGGACCCCATCGTACTGCTGTCCCTGTCCCACTGTGCAGTGATGGGACACCCGTAGCCTCTCAGCTGCAGCACTTACATATGGAATGAGGTTTCATTTTGCAACCTGGGTTAGTGTCCCAGCTGAGCACAAGGCATGCATGTGTTGGATGTTCCTCCCTTTCCAGGTCACGGAGAAGCCCCATAAACTAATGGAAAGTCCCCAGAAGGCATTTATGCTGCTCTGACCACTGAGGGATATGTCTCCAGGTGTGGAATCAGAGAGGAGAATGTGAAATTCACTCAACGTCTTTAAATTACACAGAGTTTCTGCAGGGTCTAACAGAGTTCTGCAAAGCACTGGTTCTAACTCAACATTATTCAATTAGTCCATTTTGCTGATTACCATCTGGGTCAGTGTTGTCAGGGTTACAGCTGGCTCAGTATTCACCCATAGATCATATCTGAAAATACACCTGGGGAAATGGGATATTAAAAAATAACAGACCTTGAATGTAACATGGTTTCAAAACATTCCCACAGCTGCTTTACTGATCCTAAAGTGAAGCTCAGTTTATTAATTTGGTCCACCTTAGGTAAAGTCAAAATAAAATGGTTTTTATGTGTGCTCTGCACTGGCAGTGGATGTGTGATGCAGGGAAGGCTCCACATATCCACAAGAAAGAAAGAGAAGTATGAATATTTTTGAGTAATGCTGCTTGTGAACCTGGGACTGTGTGTCTGGCTGCATGTACAAGCAGGAAAGCACGAGCTCATGACAGTGTGTATTGGGAAGATTTAACCTGCACAATTCTGGCTGCCAGACTGAAAACGTGCATGCAAGTGCACTGGACGAGAGTAGGGGAAGAGAGAGAATGGACGAGCACATGTGACTTTGGGGTTGTGTGACTGCATGCCCATGTCTCATTGTGTGCACACGACTGTGCATTTGTTAAGTAGCAGCTAAAGGAGGTCAGTCTGGGACGAGGCAATTGCAAAAATAGGATCATCAGGAGGACGGAGCTCCAGGTGACAAGAGCACTGACATCACTGCACTTCAAGCCCAAATAAGCCCATGTCACAGCAGCACAAAGAGCTTGCAGCTGAGCCCAGGCTTGCTTTACTCTTACAGCCTGTGGTCACGGGGAGTGCATGCAGCACTTGTGTGAGCACTGATTGCATTATACCCCAGAGAGAGAGAGAACTTCCAGGCAAGTCATTTGTTTTCTAAAAAGGCTAAATCCTTATTTCCTCCGAGATGTACCACTGGCCTGAAGTTCCCAAGGTCTTAGCAAAGCTATCAGTCACAGTCAACTGGGCCTGGATTGCACGAAAGCGGCGGTTTGTATCTTTTAGAGACAAGGAAGTATATAGGGACAGACTGTTGACCTGGTAGAAAGGCAAATGCTCTAAACAAATGCGTAATGGAAAGATGTGAACTCTCTCTATTTCACTTCCAAGGAGAGGATGAGCCAGCTGTGTGCTGCCCTTGGAGAGAACCTTCTTCTGCACCACCTCTTGGTGCAAGAGCCAAGGAAGTAACAGAAGAAACAGTGGGTGTAATAAATGCAGATTTGGTGGCATTCAGTGCTGCTGGGGAAACAGAACTAGCTATCTCCCTGGAGGCGATCAAGAAAAGGGTAGATGCGGCTCTGAGGGACGTGGTTTGATGGGTATGGTGGTGATAGATCGATGGTTGGACTGGATGATCTTAGAGGTCTTTTCCAGTCTTAGTAATTCTATGATTTTATGTCAGCTGTGTGTGATTCTGGGAATCTGCACATGGACAATCCAGTTTCCCAGAGAAACTGTCACTGAAGTAGCGTAAGTTGCTAGAGCATGGACCACAGTTTAGTTCCGTTTCCATGTCATATCCTATACCTTGGTATCCACTGCTGAAATGCAGCAAATCCCACCTTGGGTGAAGTATGACAGCTATTTAAGAATGATGCTACACAGTCTAAAATAGGAAGTGAAAGGAGCTCTAAGTTGTGCACATCCAGGGGGAATACAGATAGGAAGAATATTAGTCTGCAAATGAGAAGGCAACGAAGATCACTAGTACTCAGACGTTCAGTTTTATATCTAATTCAATGGCAGTGACTGCTATAACCCTCTGTGACCATACTCCTTGGCAAAGGCTTCATTAGCAGTGCTTAATTCAATGATGTTCTTATGTTCTTGTTGAAAACCATTTCTAGCAATACAGAAACATTTTCTGGAGATCAAACCCAGCCTGCTTAGCTTGATAACAGCAGCACCATTTAGGAATCTGTCTCATGCACAGATTCTGCTTTTTCCATCCTCCACCATGTGCTCATCAGTAAACAGCTAAGCAGACACTTGATTATAAATGCAAAAAAAAAAAGAAAAAGATTTTCTCCTCTAGAGGAAGATTTAATGCAGAGCAATTTTAAGCTCCTTCCCACAGCAGGTTTTCACAACTTGCTGCTTGAAATCACTC
>JANHGO010002332.1:0-30419 GCA_024606505.1 Aquila spilogaster
TGCTTTGGCAGGGGGGTTGGACTAGATGACCTCTGGAGGTCCCTTCCAACCCCTACAATTCTGTGATTCTGTGATTCACAGGTGAGATTCTCTTTCCAAAACACACATCTAAAGTAAGGCTGATGTAAGATAACTGCAAAATATCTATTTTTCACCACTGATTGCAAAGTGTGGGATAATGAACTCAGCTGGAGACATCTACATTGCCAATAGGTAAAGCTGGCTGACATGACAGTTGCTTTCAGCAAGACCATGCACAGCTTGTTTAACATCTGGTCATGCACACATTTCCATTCCGTTTCTTCCTTGGGGCTAGTTTTTGAAATACCTGAAAGTGTAACCTTCTCTGACATTGCCCTTTAAAAGCTCCCAATCTGTCAGCTTGAAACAACACCAGGAGTTTGCTGGTGATGTTTTCTCTGTAGATTTGTTTCCCTGTATTAAGCCCAACTCAGGGTCAACAAGTTAAAAATGTTAACAAGGGTGAGATTTGCAGTGTGTGTTCAACACGAAAGACGTAAATGTCATGCAAGCATGGACAGGGCCTTTGGACTCAGGCCAGTGCTCCCATCGCCTGAGCTGGAGAACCAGCACCATTTTGTACTTTTTCTCACCATTTCCAATGAGTTCACATTTCCAGTCAACCAGTGGGGCAAGGAAAAAGTGTCTCCAGTACTGTGCCCTGTCAGGTGGGCTGTAGTGAATGTGTTTAGCAATTGTGTGAAGCAGTTCAGGCAGAAAACAACACATTTCTCTTCCCTTTAAAAGCTTGTGGCCTCTGCAGCCATGAACTTGCATGGCAATCTTCTTTTCCTCTGCCTTTTAAGCAGCACTTACTTGGCCTAAGCTCTTTTTAATTGCTATGTAAGGGCTCCCGAAGCCCTGTGGCACAAAATTATTAGAGATCAGCTGTGACTAATTACATTTTTCAACTTCACAGGACACAGTGAGATTGTTTGTTGTTGCTCTCTTTGTTTTTAAAGCCAAGCTGAATTTCAGTTTGGCCTTGGAAGAGGTCAGCTCTCTCACTCTTCCCATGTGAGAAAAGTGAATCCCATAATTTTCAAATAAAAGCTTAGTTTCACTTGGACTGCCTTCCCCTAAATTCCCTGTTATGGAGTGATACAGAAACTCTCCAGTATTTCCCTATTAAGATGTCTTTTTGTACCAATGAGTTGACCAGGACTCCAAAGCTTATAGCCCTTGGCTACAAGAACAAACCCTTGCAGGATGGTCTACTCAGCTAAAGGAATTTTGCATGTTTTTCTCTCACCTATGCCCAACTGTTAACCTGGAATGTACTGGGAACTGAGCAGGAAAATTACACTATTGGATCCCAGAGCTCTTCATTCTGTGGGATTATTTCTTATAGCCTATTGTCTATTATATTGCCTATTATGTCTTATGAGTTGGTTCTAACACTTCATGCAAGAGTTATGTGCATCAGTCTATCATGGCACAGCTGTGGTTTAGATCTCCGTGTGACAGATGTAGCTGGATGTCGCTGGTTGTGAAGACTATTCACTCATGTTAATTGTCAGTGGAGTACTTGAAGGATGCCAGTCAGTCAGTCTAGCATCACACAACTGTCCTCACATCCTCCAGAGCACAGAATACACCATGGTTCTATCACAAGCACTGGGTTCCTACAGGCAAAACAATTTTTTTGATGTTTGATAACTGTTAATCATAAGAGGTTGAGCACTGTACATGCATGCAGTCTGGAGGCTGGGAATATTTTTTACCACCTCCTGTATTTATGTGCTGTTATTGCACTGTATCTAGATGTTTGTCCAGCATCAACAGCTGGAACTTAAACTTTTCTTTCCCTTAAAAGTGACATGGAAGGGGTTAATAAAGCCAGGCAGCTGGAGTATACATAGCACAAACCTGTTTGCTTTAATTACTTTGCAGGGCAAGAGGAGAGAAATATTGCCTCTAGGAGTAGAGCATTTTATGGCAAAGCAAATAGAATAAACGAGGAAAACAGTACCACTAATTAACTTGCAGTGAGCTGCAGCACAACCCATGACGTCGCGAGGAGGAAATGAAATAGCTACTGAATTGCTCTCATGACCTTCTTATCTGGTGTTACTGCACCAAGCAAGGACATGGGAGACAGGAAGGACTGTTCCACTCTGAGTGGAACAACAGATGCATTGTGGCATCTTGTGCTGCACGGACTTTCAGACCACACAATTCTCATATATACCTACCTCTCCACCACCTGCCAGTCTTGCAGAAGCACCTGGGTGGGATTCATCCCACCTGACATCCGATATTTGCATCTGAGATACTGCATAGGCCACTTCTGTACCTCTGAAGAGAAATAGGTGTTTCCAAATCAACATTTGTTTGCCTCATTTTAGTTTTATTCTTTTGGATGAGGTGAATGGAACTATCCACACATTGCATACAATTCAGTTGTCCAGAGACAAGCACTTGGTGTCTCTTCAAATATCAGATAAACCTCTCCCTGGTCTGGTCTCCAGCTGCCACAGAGTTGCCAGCCCAACAGAGATTTCTCAGCTCCCTCCAGTGTCTCAAACAACATTAGACAACCCAATCCTGCCTTCTATTTGAGTAATGGTCACCCATTGCTAAGCAAATTCAGGTATTTTGCTGTGGTTAGAGCTCATACAACCATGCCTGAGCAAGCTTAAAAACATCTGTCCCAAAGCCTGCCAGCCACAGAGCTGTGAGTTAGAGGAGCATCTTCCTCTCTGCTCAGATGGGTTTTGACTTCTTCCATGCTTACATCAAGACCCAGGCCAGAGCTATTCAGGTTATAGAAATAAAGAATGATGGAGGAAGAAGGGAATAATCTGTTCTCCAAGACCCATGGACAATAGAGAAAGAAGTTGTGTTCTTAGTTTGGAGTAAAGAGATAAAGATTGGATTCAAAGAAAATCTGTATTGGAGTAACAAGTGAGGCAGTGGAAATAACCGCTAAGGTGTGGATAGGGAATCTCCTTTACCATGTATCTTTAAGGACAGGTTTGACAAATACCTGTCAGAAATGACCTCACTAGAAAGAAGAGGTTAATGAGCTCTCTGGAGATTTTATTTTGTGATTTTGTGACACTGATCTGGACAAGGGCCAAAAACAGAGCAAGTCCCAAAGTGGGTACTTAGGTGGATAGGAGGAATATTCAGCATAACCATCTGTAATGCTGCTACAAATTCTGGAGGGACTAGGAAGCCTCCTCACTAGGATTTACTTATACTGAGGTGTCTTAGGACTAGATCGCAGTTATAGGCAGAAAGTGAACATTAGATAACAAAAGATTTTTAATGAAGAGCAGGAAAACAGCCCAAAGAAAATTTTCATACTCTTTGTGCTCTGTCCTGTAGAGGAAGAAGGAAGCCAGGGTCAGAAGACTGACTCAGTTCCAACGATGAATCCCCTGTCTGGCCAAAAACTCCACTGTAGCTGGGGGCAATGAAGAAAAGACTACAGAGGAAGAGAAACTGTTGAAGTTAAACTTTACGTAGTCATAGGTGATTCTTTCACCTCTGCCACTTTGCTTGCTAGGAGTGAGCCTTGTTTTCTTGACAGACCTCAGATTTTCTCACCTTGGTGATCTATGGCTGCCTAACTATGGCTTAGAAAAAGTTGTCTAGCAATTGCAAAGTGTTTATCTAAGTTTGGCAATGCTATGAATAGCATGCAAGAGCTGAAGATTAATTTAGAAGGACATGTAAGTGGCTGAGGTAATAACTCATTTTGAATACTCTGAGTCTCAATAATCTTTAAATTAATTACAATTAGTGCTGACTACACATTTTTTTTCAGAATAGGATGAGAAAAAAAGATGCTTTAAGCAGGTGTATTGCAGCACAAATCTACTGTCCTTTCAGTGAACCAGTGAGAGCTGGAACAAGGTAATGATTCTGTTAAGATCACAACTAAAAATGACTCAGTAGGTCAATACAATAGAAACACTCATGCTAATACTGTAGATAATGAACTCCAGTTATGAGAATTAGAGTAAAAAGTGCTGTGGGGAATCATAGAAGAATTTGAAAGAATGTGTAGTTCATTTCTATGGCCTTAGGCCGAAGTAATATTATGAGCCATTTTTGAAAGACATCTGCTCTATACTTAATATAATTGTACATATATATATATATGTATATAGTAATTTTTGTCCAAGTCTTCCTGACATGGCCCCCATGGACATAAAGAACAATTTGTTCTCTTCCATTCTGAAGACCATCTCCAGACACTCAACATTTTTTTCTTCAGCCTAAGAAAACCCAAATTATTTCAGCCTTTTCTCTTCAGTCATGTCTTGCTTTGGGTCTTGGTATTGCATTGGATATTAGGAAGATCGTATTCTCAGAAGGAGTAGTACTGCATTAGCACAGGCTGCCCAGGGAGGTGGTGGAGTCACCATTCCTGGAGGTGTTCCAGAACCAACCATGGAGATGTGGCACCGAGAGACCTGGTCAGTGGGCATGGTGGGCGTGGGCTGATGTTGGACTTGGGGATTTTAGAGGTCTTTTCCAACCTTCATGAATCTATGATTTTAACAAATCATAGCTAACAAATTTCTTGTCAGCTAAAAGTACCAGGCATTGTCATGAACATTGTTAAAGAAGTGTCTCTTCTTGCATACAGTAGCAGAGCAGACGTTTCTCTTTCCTTCTTATGACTAATTAGACAGATATAAGAGGTGATAATGCTGCAGTTTCTTCCATAAGGCCATCCTCGTGCTCTAGGTCATGGTAAAAATGCATAGTAAAAATAAATCTTACCCATGCCCAACCTTCCGGACCACAAAGAAAAAAAAGCACAGATTGTTCAAAGTACAAGCCTTGGAGACAGATTTAGATTTTTGGATGAGGGAATGCACGTATAACCACATCCATCAAGACACAGGATTCATAGAAACATGAAATAAATCATCCAATATTAGTTAGCCTCTCTTATCACATACTCTTACCAAGAAAACCATTTCTATTTTCTCATTTTCTCATCTATGTTCTAATAAAACAGCCTGCATTTTGTACTAACAAGTGGTTAGAGAATTCATAATAAAGTAATAACTTCCATCCTTGAGATCAAGCGGTGATCTGAGCCAACAGACTTCACTGGAGCACCAACAGCATACTAGGATAGAGTATTTAAGGTGTGATATCTTCTTCCTCCAGAAATTACAGCTTCCTAGCTAGATATGCACTTGGTAATATGATCTGTTCTCTCAGTGTTGGCCTCATTGTGGAAACTCTCTATATTCACTGTTATTCACCATTTAAGGTCCACTCTCGTTTTGTTTCAATCTTGCGACCCACTGGTTTTCATGCTATTCTAGTATTTCTAGTTCTCATATTGAAAGAAGTAGTAAGCAACATCCTGTTCACTTTCTGTTGGCCTTTCATATCTTCGGTCATATCTTCCTATCGATACAGGATGAAGAGGTCAAGTGTGTTTGAGCACTCCTTATGAAAACGTATTTGACTCACTCTGAGTCTTTTGACTTGGACTCGATGATCTTTATGGATCCCTTCCAGCTCGGGGTGTTCTATGACTTTACTCATTCTTGTCACCCACCCTTGCAAACAGTCCTGACTAAAGTTTTCCTTAGATGCTATCAGCAGGAAATTTGCCTTATGGATAAGAGATTAACTCAAAAGCAGAGACTGTGAGAGTGAGAAAAGGATTACTGGAAGAAGGCTGCCATATATACTGGGAGAATACGCCAATTGGTCTTAGCAGTTAGACTCAGTCCCTGAGTGGCAGTTGTTTTTCCAGCCCCTGCTATATAGCTGTATTACTCATTTTGGTTTTAATCAGAGATTGCAGTCTCCACTTGAGAAGAGACTTGACTGCAGCTGGAGGTGCACTGAAAAAAAAATATCCATTTTGAGCTATCAGCATTTCTGAATGAAAGAGGAAGAAGAAGAAGAAAAGAATCAGTGCAGCAGCAACCTGCTTGCTCACCTTGAGTCCTGCAGCCAGCCAGCCTTTAGGGACAAGGATAAATGCAAACCCTCCTTTACTTGGAAAGAGCCTTCCTGAGCTCTCGCTGGGTTTTGATGAGATCATACTAAATTTGATCTCTGCTGTGGTTTTGATAATGGGCCGAGAAAAGAACAGGAGGGACGAAAAAGAAAGAAAAAAAAAGGAAAGAAAAAAAGAAACAACCCACCACAACCGGCTCACTTCCACAAACAAACACTGTCCATGACATTTGTAAATACTCAGAGGTTAAGTGAGGCAGAGAACAAACTTCACAATTTCCTGAGCACTTGTCAGGAGCAGCCTTGGCTCGGAGCAGATGAGCAGGATGGGGCTGACGGTCTATGTGTGCTGAGATCCGGCCTCCAAACGCTCTACACGAAGGAGAAAGTTGCCCCCTAATGGGTGATCGTAGAATACTCTGTTCTCTGAAATCCCTTTTGGCCCCAGTTTTACACTTGCGAATACACTGAAGTGTGGGCCCATATTTTTCATCACCTCTTTTTGGGTCCCAAAAAGGAAAAAAAAACAAACAACGGTCGAAAAGTGTTACTGTTCAATGTCATCTCCTGTTTTGCTCTCCTTCAGTCCCCACTCCCTTTTCTATTTCTCTTCTGAGAAGACTGGCCAAAGAATTTTAAAGAGAAAAATAGAATGGAAGAGAAAACCTCTCGTGAGGTACAGGAAAAGTCATCGTCCCTTAATATGCACAGCAAGTGAGTGTGGATGCATGCTGGGCTGCGTGATGGAGAGTAGCACGGCATGAAGATGCAGCAGGTTTCTGAATTCTCCTGGAGACTTATGGTGACGTGGGATCCCCTCTTAGCACACACAGCTTTCTAGCAGCTCTCAAATTAGGTATAACTGGCACTGGTGCAATGAGGAAAAGGCTTTGCATGTGGGTGTCAGATGTGAGAGGTGTGAACAGGTGCTTCAGATCTGAGAGAGCCCTCTAGGAGATACTCATAAAGGAGAGATTTTTATACCTTGGGTATGTTGCATTGCCAAGCAATATGGAAGTGATTCTTCATGTTCTGCTGAGTTTTAGCCTTCAAAACAGTTCTTAAAATCTTTGTATTAACACAGAAATATGACAGCATCTGAGTTTTGGCCTTCACTGTGTATTCAGCCAACACTCCAGGCTACCTAGCAAGGGTTCAGGTACTCAGGACATGCCTTTCCTTATCCTGCATCTAGCTGAAAGACAAATCTATGTGAAGAAACTATCCCAGAAGCCAGGTGGGCAAGTTTAAAGCACCGTAAAGTGAACTGATGTGCACGTGAACTCATTGTCCTTCAGTACTGAAAGCTCCCTCCAGAGCTAAAGTGCATAAATGGCAAAATGCTGTCTTAGGGGAACATACTCCTGTTGCTTATGGAAAGAAAACAGTCTGTTCCAGGTCACCAGAGTGAAGCAGAAAGTCAGATTCACACACTCCCTCCACAACCACAAAAGTGATGCACATCTAAACGTCATTGCCCATCCTCAAGTACTCGTGTTATGATGTGGCACTGCTGAAACTGGTATGAAACCACTGGGTCACGTTGTGCTTTTTCTCCAAGGCAGGTTAATCGGTTGATTGTACCTTGCTGAACAAAATGGAACATTTGCTTTTCTGTCCATTTCTGATTTCTCTCCTTTCCTGCCATGATACTTTGCTTCACCTAGTCAAAAAAAGCTGGAGTTTCTGTTTTTAGCTAAGGAAGCCAGGGGAAACTGTGTTCTCACGCTTCTTCTGATCAGGACCTTCCTACTGCCTTGTTCTAACTGCCTTCCACTGGTGCTGTTTAATAGCGAAGAGCAGAAGCAATCAGACCCTTATAGTGTCATTGAGTCAGTGTAATATGTCAGATGGCACAAGCAATAATACATTGTTGATCATTTATTTTTATGGCTATGTTTTCCATAGTCATAAACACAACCAACCAAAGGCAGATATTAGATGGGCCAGGTGGGTATATATCTGTTTCAAGAGAAACAGTACAGAAAAAAATAATAGGCTATGATTTTTCCCACTGCACCGTGGGCACATGTATATCCAAAGTGAGATGGAAACTGATTGGAAAAGCAGCAGTGTTTTTTACACTGCCTGCCTTTGATTTGTATGCCCATCAGGATCTCCACATGGATTCCCTTGTGTCCTTAAGATGCCATGTTCATTGATAGTAAGGCTATTTTAAGCTGTTCAGGATATGGACAAGAGTCTGGAAGTAAGTGAAAATGCAGCTGACACCTGCCATATGGCCCAGCAATAGAGCAGCCTAAAGTAGTCATAAAGCCAGTAGTAATGGGGTTGAGTCTTCCCTTCCTTCTCTCTTCTCTCCTCCCTTTCCTTTCATTTTTTTCCTCCCTTTCCTTTCCCTTTTCCTTCCCTCTACTTCCCCTCATTCCTCTTCCCTATCTTTTCTTTAATTTTTTTAAATATTTAGAAGCATGAAAAATTTGGAACATGAAAAATGTGATGTTCTTCAGAACGTCTTAAGGATGTGACTCTAAGAAATTTAGCATCAAATTATGGAAAAGGATCACAGATTTTAGAATTGCTCCTCATACCTCATTGTGTACTGAGTTAATACAGACAGCAAGCACATGACTCAGTTCATAAATTAAGGAATCAAAATGCAGGTGTCTGTAATGCATATTATAGTATATTACATATAATGCTTCTGTGTATATTAGATACCCAGTCTCTGCTGTACTCAACAGAAAGGCAAATGTGGGCTGGGATGCTCATGCACTGAACTAGTGCTGTTTGAGTTGATTTCATGCACCCAGTCAAGCCTTCAACTGTCCATACAAGACACAAAGGTCCATAGGTCCTGTGCATTATTGAACAGTTCCTTATGAATGAATTGGATACCCTACTGCATCTAAAAGGGCACTAGAGGCAACAGACTTGTAGCTTCTGTTTCATAAATCATGGAGCCTATGGAGCAGTTCAGCTCACCTCTGTGTCAGCAATGATATTTGACTGGCTGATTTCTCTCCAGGTTTCATTTTGAGTGGATCTCCATTGACTATAACAGAAACTTACACACCTAGTTCATGGAGTAACATCAATATTAAGACATATATAGAATCGCAGAAGCATTAAGGTTGGAAAAGATCGCTAAGATCATCAAGTCCAACCTCAACCCATCACACCATGGCCACTAAACCATTTTCCTAAGTGTCACATCTCCACGTTTCTTGAACCTTATCTTAACCTGTGAGCTGTTACCTACCTTAGGTGACATTATAAAGCCAAACAATTATTTCCAATATATCTTGCTAGCCCCCCAGGAAATTACTGACAGATTTTTTCCCAAAGGTCTTCTCCAAAACTGCAAACAAATGTACACAAACTACGTGAAAATTAGAGTCATAGAATCGTTTAAGTTGGAAGGGACCTTTAAAGGTTATTTAGTTGAACTCCTCTGCAATTAATTACAAGCCATAGGGTGGAAGGAAAGCTGAGCAATGCCAGCAGCATTCATACACAGCTTGAGTTTGAGGGTTTGGACTTGCACTATGCTGGCCTCGGGATAGGGAAGAAAGCTGGGGGAAGAGGAAACATCTTTATTCTGAAGCATGTCTGCTTAGTGCCTGAAGATGTTAGCTGTTCTTTGCCTTGCTAAGTTTCACTTGGATGAAACATCACCAAGACACTCCTATAATTCTGTGATTCTGTTATTCTTCTTAGGATTTGAAGCCAGAATTTCCTTTGGCTGTTTTGATACCAATAAATTATGCTGGGGCATTTTGCACAGCTTTGATCAGTTTTATTTTTAAATTCTTAGCATTGGTCCCTGGCATGGTTTTGACTTGTGCCAATTAGTGGTCACCCAGACAATTTTGGAGCTTGGTTTGGGCATTCGTGAAAGGCAGAAACCATTCCCAATAGGCTATTTGGACGTGGACACATTCTCTGGGAGAAGAGAGATTATGTGGATGTGGCCAGCTCCTGCCAGTTAGCATCTCAAAAGACAGTGTGACCTGATCCTGTTTAATTTACTATTATAGATGTAGCCTTTCTGTCCAGATGGCACAGGGAGGATGCCAAGGCTGGTTTTGAGTGGTTGCCCAACCTTCCTGAAAGACTGGAAATCAAGCACTGGTTGCAGCTTTATAGGAGCTGGAAACCTCTGTGTGGGCACAAGGCTGAGTTCCAGAGCAGAGGCTGCTCCTATAAAGACACAGCAATTACTGATGTGCTTCTCTGAGTCTTCTGGTTCCTCACATTGTTCCTTCACACAGCATGAAGAGTGACCTTTGTCAGTTCCTGAGACTTTACTCAATATGAGGTTGAAATAACTGGGTATCACCAGTGATGCAAATTAAACAGATGGCATCTGCTCTCCTAGATTAGCTTCCGCAAGAGTTGTCAGCACAATTATGCTCATCATGCTTTGAAGTTTCCTTTGGTCTTGGAAACACTCCCTTGTCCCCCTGGTGAAACATATTTTTCTCCACTGAAAAGCTCAGATGACCATCTCATAGATCACATCTAGTGAGATAAGTGAAACAAGCCAGAAATTCTCCTTTGACTCTCAGGAAACGGACACAGCATGGCTTGCATCCCTTTTTCTTCCCCTATTTCTTCCCCTGAAATGGGATGCAGCTGGAAAAGCCCCTGGTTGACCCAGGCCACAACCTTCCAATGGACACTGCTATCAGCTCAACAGTGTGATTAATCACAAGTCAGCACCTGATACATCCAGCTTCTGCTTAATTCACTACTATAGACATGACCTTTCACTTTGAAGTTACAGAACACAAATGTAACCCTGACTTCCTTGAAAAAGAAACATATCATTTAATTAAATATCAGCAATCCACAGTTTTGGAGGTATGTTTATAAAACATCCAGAAACCTTGGAAACACAGGACTCTGGCACACATCGTTTTAAAAATCAAGTCTGCAAACTTTCTCTCACCTGGGCCAGTTTTTCAGCATCTCCACGATGGAAAGAAGCAAAGAGATTGGCACTGCATGATAAGGGGCACTGATATCTGTAGATATTTGTAGTCTCTTTGTATCATTTCACCCATGGCTAATTTTGTACTGCACTTAGAGGCCCTGTACAGTAATACAGAATGTGTGTAGGCTTCAGATCTCTTGAGAAACCTGTGATTATGGGTTTGGTAACAATCCATCCACTGTATCTGTTTAATGACAGAGTACATTTGGAAGGAAGATTATATATAATTTTGCTGCAGCGATTCTTATTTTTCTCCTAAGTGTGTCCTAAATTTAGTATATCAGGAACGATCAGAGATGAAGACCACACTCAGTTTCCAGCGAAACCAATCCAGATTTACGTTGGTGGGGGAAAGAGCAATGCCAATAAAAGCTAACATTTTGCAGCTTACTTTGCTGCTCTCTGAAGTTAGAACATTCCTTGTTCATTTGTCACTCTGTGGCCACTATTTTTGTTTACCTAAGAAGCCAATTCAATTATTCAGATCCGTGACTAAGATATCCTGAAAAGTGTTCATTCATAAAAGCAGTGCCATGTCACATCTTCAGTATTGTCTCCTAAATTCTCTCCTTCTTGTGCAAAGTCAATAAAGATATAAGAGAAGGAAAATGGGATTCAATCCATCTTCTCAAAGCAGTATGTTTCCTGGGAAGCGCTACTAACGCTGCTTGACAGTTTCCACAATAACTTGCCAGAATCAGCCACATGTCATATCTCACTGCACTAGGCACTATTAAGATATGGCATAGCACAGGAGGAGGTGGAGATGACCAAGAGAGAGACAAACCATAGCTAAACTTCAAACTGCTTCCCAGCCTGTTGCAAACCTTCTGGCGTGCTCCAGTCTTCCTAGTTCCCATCCTTACTCTACTGTACTGTTTTCTTTCTTCATTTTTCATCTCTCTCCTGGTCCTGATTCTGGTCTTTGTGCTCTGTAGATTTTATCATACCTCCATCAGAAGACCTAAACTGTGAGACAAAGTGATCATTTTAGTCATTACCAAATCAAGGTTCTTCTATCTTTTTTTACTCTGCTTCACTTTCTGTAGATAAAGAAAAACTCAGGATGAATCCACCTGAGATCCAGTGAATCTGGGGAACCAGCTGAATTGAATCAGAAGAAATGATGTATTTTTCAAATCTATCACAGATCAGCTGGGGTGGGGTTGAAAGTTGGCATTTTCCCAATTATCTGAAGGGATATTTCCCACACAATCATGGTTTGTCACCACTAAAGCTCCCTAGTAAAGGTTTGGTGGATGTACAGGAGCAGGTTTTGTATTTAGAGCTACTTAGTAGAGAACATGCAGTAGAGGATGGTGAGGTCCTGATACTGCTGCCCAGAGAAGCTGTGGCTGCCCTATCTCTGGAGATGATCAAGGCAGGTTGGATGGAGCCATGGGCAGCCTGAGCTGGTGGGGAGCAATTAGCCCATGGCACAGGGACGGAGTTGGATGATCTTTAAGATCCCTTCCAACCTAAGCCATTCTAGGATTCTAGAGATTGCCCCTAAATGCCATAACAACTTCTGTCCCAATACTGCAGCACTTCACATTCTTTGGGGAAATAGAAGGTAAATGAAACAAAATCTTGACCAGCAAGAAAACCTAGATTTGCCATCTCCCTTCACAAAGTATCTTTAAGTGGACAGGTTCTCATATTTGCAAAGTTTCTTCTTATTTTCCTCTACAGATGGCAAGTTTTTGAGAAACTTCCATCTCCAAACATCTGTTCTTCTTGTCCTCATACAATTGGTTAGAAGAAAGCAGTGATCTCTGGGTACTGAAGAGCATAGGAAAGCAGTGAGATCTCTGACAGATACCCACAAAGCCTATCAGCTGAGGAATAAGCAAGGAAAAAAGGTACCAGGCTGTTCTGCTACTTCAAGCACTCTTCCACCATGGAAACAAAGCAATAGCTTCAAACCATCCTTTCTGCCTGCAGAGCTGGAAAGCTGGCAGCCTGAAGCCACTTTGGTGGCTCTGCTGCCAAAATGCCTTGGGAAGGTGGGCTGGCAGGAGACCAGCTGGGTCTTTTTCTGTTGGAAAACTGCCTGTGAAGCTTGGAGAAACTCTGCAGTGGTGGGAGCACACAGAATTGTTGGAGGTCTGGTAATGTATTGAGTTTGACGGTAGTCTTAGCTTCTCAGGACTTGGCTGTGCCACTTTTTGGCTTCAAGAAAACACTTAGGATGCTGAGGGTGTTAAATGTTAATGCTACAAAGGTAATGCTAACTTTCATAGGTATATATGCCTATGATTGTTTCAATCTCTGCAGTAGGAGCAGGAGGCACACATAGCACAGCTTATCACAGTCTTCCAGTGGGACCTTTGGGAATTGATTGTGTGTGTGTCTGTGCCTCAGTTACCCACCACTAAAACTATACTTGCATGCTTCACAGCTACAGTAAGGTAGGCTGGATGCTAGAGATCTACTGCTGGAAGGGAAGAAGGTGGTTGAGCGTAGAAGAGAAACAAACTACAGAGAAAAGGAGAAGGGTGGGAGAAGGATGATAAATACTGGTAATGCCTGGAGCAGTTTCCAGTTCATCATCAGACAAGGATGCAGATAGAAATATCAGCAAGTGCAAGGCCTATCTGACCTAGCAGAGGAGTGCTTTTTCCATGTTCAAGTGCTGAGCTCTGTCTGATGTCATGGGAAATGGCTGAGCTGCTCCATTAAAATCAGAACAACAGTGTCAAGTGCCCCACTATATATTATTTGTGCTCATTATTGGGCACCCTGGCCAGTGCCAAATCAAACTTTCTGCTGTGACTATACACAATTTCCCTTGTGTTTGGGGCTTATCTACTGGATGGAAGAGTGGGCTCGAACAATTTTCCGGTTAAAGTTTGAACTGCAGCACAATATTAAGTAGATGAACGTAACATGGAAAACAAACAAGCACAAACAAAACAAACAAAAAACTCAACACGTTGCTTTAATGGCTTTTATGTATGGTTCAACAAAAATAAATCCAAAATTAAACAGCATAAAAATAATGGAAGAGAAGACTAACACAGTAAGACTGCAGTAAATTTTACAGCTTGAATTCTTTTAGCTAGAAAGTATTTTTTGTGACCTTGTTGATGTTAGTTTATATGAATTTGGATTATGTGCTTCATCAAAATAGCTCTTTTACAAATGAAAATACTTTGTCAAGGCCAGATGTTCCTCTGAGAGTGTTGAACATCATTCAGTATTAAATAATGGTATTAGTATTAAATATAACATAATGGTAATAGTATTAAATATGAACATCAGCTGCCTTTGAGCTCTGCTCTATGCCCCAACTCCTGGTACCCTGCCATAGAAGTAGCTTGGTTGATCAAGAAACGATCAAGCTGAGCAAAAAGGATGCATGGATTTTATATAGGAAGTATAACAGCAGTTTGTTATAGAAATGCCTTTCTAGTAGTCAGCTGAAGAGGTGGGTAGGAGGCACCTGTTCATTAATGGAGTTGGCATACTGGCTTTAGTTGAAGGGTTTTTCACAGTAGGAACATTACAGGACTGTCATTTGAAATCTTCTTGAACAATCCCTCTGCAAGCTATTATGTACTTAGCACAAGGTGTTCCGCTGCAGCTGCTCAAAACAGGAAGCAAAATAAGGCAACCTAGAAAATGTGGTAAACTTTGACTCTGCCCCAGGTCTCACCATATGAGCTCAGATTGGGGACAGAGTGATGGCAAGGAGAGCTTTTGCCACCCTCCCATGTAGAAGTGTGAAAGTTCTATGATGAGTGTGCCTGATAGCTGCCTCTGCTGGCCACATCCTTCCCGTTGTCTGAATTGCTCTCTGTAGGCTGTGCTTGGGGTTTCCTGTGCCACCACTGTTCTGCTTGCAGAGTGGCTGACCTACAAACACACTTGGTGGGGCCACCACATCTATGGGGTCTGCCTAGCAGCTCCCCATAAAGAAGAAAGGCTTTTTTTTTTGTGTAGACTTCATCTGACACATTGTGAATACCACAGATTTCTAGTGTATGTGGCAGAGATTTAACTGAAGTGTAAGAAATGGAAGAAGTGCTACAGCATCAGCCCTGTGCTACAGAGAACCCCAAATATGGCCTCTGACAACAACCAAGAAATAATGCTTCACACGAAGACGACAATGATCAAAGCACACAGCTGAGATATAGGCTGGGATCTCCACAAAGATTTGGTTTTAGCTCTGGTCATTAGAAGTCTATTTGCTCTACATATGATGGAAAGAGCCCATGGGTAGTTAAGCCTGTGGGTTGGACTTCAGCCTCCGGGGCTTCTCGCAGAGTCAGAGAATCATCGAATTTGGGTTGCAAGGGACCTTAAAACCCATCCAGTTCGAAGCTTCTGCTATGGGCAGGGATACCTCCCACCAGCTCAGGCTGCCCAGGGCCCCATCCAACATGGCCATGGGCACCTCCAGGGATGGGGCACCCACAGCTCTCTGGGCAGCAGTGCCAGTGCCTCACCACCCTCTGAGTAAAAAATATCGCCCTAACACCTAAACTAAATCACCTCTCTTTTAGTTTAAAATCATTCCCGTTCTCTCATCATTATCAGGCTGTGTAAAAAGATGGTCTCCATCTTATTTTACAACTTTCCTTTAAATCCTAAAAGGCTGCAAGGCCACAGGCCTCAACCTGCAGCCCATGGGCTTCCAATGGTGAAGAGCCCTTTTACCAGGCCTTGGCATTTTGGAGATGTTAGCGGCTTCTACCTCATATTATCTTAAAAGGAAGGACATTTGAACTCAGCCATCTAAGTTCCTGGGTTGCATAGAATCATAGAATATCCCAAGTTGGAAGGGACCCAGAAGGATCATCAAGTTCAGCTTTCCACTTGTTGCCCTTTCTGCTCTGCAGAAAGCCCTTGAGGCACCCTGACATTTGTTGTCTGTCCTTTTGAGTGTCTAATGAGCAGCTCTGAACAGCTACAGAGAGGAACCCTTCCACAGTAAACTACAAAGAGAATGTTTTCCAGTCTTTTTAAAAGCATATTTCTCATCCAGATTTGAATAAAAAAGAAATCCTTCTAAAAGAAATATCACCTGTTAATAGCTTTATTTTGGAAGAAACCAAAGCACCTCATTAACCAAGACAGCCTTACTTAGCTGACTTGCAATAAATAAGTGATTTATTGGTGAGAGCATGATCAATACAGCATGCCTGTAGGCAAAACTACAGATTGGATACTTTCCTTCTCACGTAATATACAAACAGCAATATCAGAAATGGCGTATTTCCCAGCTGACTGCAAGGGGCATAAACAGGAGATCATTTTCTCTGGAAGCACTATTTTCTCAGCAGTGTCTACCAACTGCTACTGCATAGGCAATAACCAATTAACTGGCAGATGTAAATAAATAGCTCTAAAATATCTTGTCTGCCAGTGTTTTTGACTTACACTAAATTCAGTGACTTGGTTTTTGCCTGCAGAGATCATAAGGATGGTAGAATATCAGGAAGGTGCTCTTCTGGAAGCCAGGCTGTGTCTCCTTCACCCTTCAGTGAGCAATGACTACTGGTCAACAAAACAGCTCAGTCCAAGATCAGCAGGTCTGAGAACACTGGAACAGAGCTAAGATGGACGAAACTACCTAAAGTGGTTATGGATGGGGCGAGAACAGAGCGCAGTGTCTGCTATCCCATTCCTTGGGAGGCCTAGCCAGCTGGCTGGAGTTGGTAATCAAGAACAGATTGAGCACCAAAGCCAGTTTCTGACGATGCTTGGCCAAGTCTTGCCTGAATGGAAGAATTAAGTTTTTATTGATCTTCAGTTTCTTTCATAAATTAAGGCATGTTGAGGAGCTGGCTCACTGTGACTTCGATGATGAGGAACACTGAAGACCAAGAAGAAAAGGGATGCAAATTAAAAAGTTAGTGAGCTTTAAAATAGTTTAATTAAGGACTTTTTTTCTAGAGATGGTATTACTCTGAAGGAAGCATTGTAATTTGTACTCGTGGACCTGCAGCCCTGGAAGTGTTAGCTCAGGTGCTCTGTCACCAACTCACACCTCTGCTGAGACCCAGTATGTCACCAACACACCATACTGACACGATGCTCCAGTCCTGCCAGCACTGACTGAAGAAACTGTGTTCTGCAGCAATCCATTTATTATCTGCATCAGCAGGATTATCTCTAGGAAGGCATGAAGGAATGGCGTGAAGAGTAGCTTTGAATTGTGTTTTCTTGATATGTTTTTGCAGTATTACCATCCATTAACCTCTCTCTACCCGTTGGTCCCCTCCTGCCTTGCTTTCCAAAAAACACTAGGATCCTGCTAAACAATTTGATTTCTTTCTGTTGTTGAAGCCCTCATAGGCTTGTCTTATCATCAGGAGGCACTGTCAATTATTCTTTTCAATGGAAAAAATGGAGATTTTCCCCCTCATTGCTCAAATCCAAGAGCAAGGACCATAAGGAAAGCTGCAATGCCACAAGACTCACAGCTGTGGGGAATGTGCTTTTCTTCCCTAAGGGCTGAACCAAGAGGCTCAGCTCGTCTTTTGGTTTGTTGGTTTTTTTCATTCCCTTTTCAATCCTTCCTGTCATTTACAATCAAGGGGATGATTTTTCATGCACCGCCCTTAATCCCAAGGGGCCAAACACCAGCTCCTCTCTCTGCAGCCTGATGAGCCTAAGAAGTCTGTCTAAGGCCACATTATTGTTCATGAGGACTGTAAGGAAAGGCAGAACTAAAAGGCTCATCCACTTTTTGAAAAGACTAATGACTCTCCAAAGCTGTTGAGGTGGAAGCTGTGGAGCACCATGCAGTACAAGCAAGTGGTACCTGAAAGACTGCTTTTGTCAAGCAGAGATTAAACATGTCTTGCTGTTTACTTCTTGCAAGTGAATCCTGCTGGTCTCTTTCCAGTATATAGCACAGTGCTGCCAGAAAATAGATGACTGATTACCATTTGTAGAAAGTGGCCTATGGAGAAAGCAACAAGGCTTCACCATGAACATTTCCTTCATTTGAAAACTGGAGAGTTCATAGAATCATACAATCACAGAATTATTTGGGTGGGAAGGGACCTTACAGCCCATCCTTTTCCAAACCCTACCATGGGCAAAAACTCCTCCACCAGACCAGGCTGCCCAGAGCCCCATCCATCCTGGCCTTGATTTATCCACATCCCTCACAGTCAGTGTTGAAGCTTGGTAGCAGGACACGAGTACCTCCAGCTTGGTGAAGGCCATGCAGACTTCTGTAGGAGGAGCAGCTTGTCTCTTACCGTTCCCAGCACCATTTGTCACAGCAGTCAGTTGGCTGATGAGGGTTAAGGTCTCTGCCTTAATTAAGGGTGCTCTGCTTCTACTTGGCTGAGGTGTTGCAGAACGAAAACTTTTATTTTTATTCAGCCCGAATTAGTCCTCAACTGAATCCATCTCAAAGGTCCTTTGAAGACATTTCTCCAGTATTCAAATATTCCTTTTTCATTTCTCAGTTCATTACCCCATATGTTACTTAGGAATCTGTGAGTTTTTCCCTCCCCGGATGCCCATGTCCTTAGAGGAGCAGTTTTCCCTGCTGACTCCAAAGTCAATGATGGAGGTCATCCTCAGTACAAGAAAGGAGGATGAATCATGATACCTTGATCAGATTTCAATGCTGATTTGGTTTTGCAGTTCATGGTTTCTCACAGTACTATCAAGGACACCCATTTCACATGGCACTCACAGTTTTAATTCTTTCTGTATGACATTGTCCTGCTCACTTCAAGTACAATGAAATCTGACTAACAGGCTGTTTGCCTGCATGGATGGCCTGTCTTTTTGAAACTATCATGGATTGTTTCATACTTCTGAGGAAGTTCTGGAAATCAGCATTGCTTAGTTCTGTTATTCAGAGAAGTGCTGGAAAATCCTGATTCTTTGCTTGGAGCTCTGAGCAGAGATGGTGGAGAAGCTCTGGCAGTTTGTGACTATGTCAGAAAAACAGCTGCTGGGAATACTGCTGGTATAATTACTGCTAGCTGAAGGGGGAGAAACAGATTGGATGACCTCTGAGGTCCCATCCAGCTTTCCTTGTTTCTGAAGCTGCTTCTTCAAGACCATGACATTCTGTGCAACCCTGGAACTGGTTACTGGGAGCCCTGCAGGCAGTGTTTGGTCCGTACCAGCCATTAGGAATGATAGTTCTTGCTTTGAAGGAACTCTGTATTCAATTTTTATTTATTTTTTTAAGTAGATTTGCTAATTAACGTGTGGTTTGTGCCTGATGCAAATTCCATTTAATTCAGGGGAAAAATTTTCTCTTAATTTTTATGAGCTTTCAAAAGATCTTTCTGTGTTTTCTTGTGATGAATACACTGACAGCCTATGCCTGCTGCCAGCAAAATTAAACATTCCATTCTCTTTGTGGGAAAACTACAAATGTTTCCCTTATAATTAGGATGCAGAATCGGCCTTGCTATCTCGTTATAGCATTCATTATTTGTATACAGCTAGTCAATTCCGTGTTCTTTTTTCTTCCCTCCAGGTTTCACTTAGCACAGCCTCCATCATTGTGATTGCAGATTATTTGTAATCACCTTCAAGCCAGAAAAAGAAATAAACCATCAAAACACTTTGAGTGAGCGTATCAAGAAGCCAAGCAGGAAATCTTCTGCTCCTTACAAAAGCAACACCTGAAAGAAGGTGTTTCAAAACATTTAAAAGTCTCCAATGGCAACAAGAACAACAGAAAATGTGAAAGATGATGTGAATCAGAGCAAGGTTATCAGTTCCAGACCTTTTGGCTCACCAGGGAATTGGATCAGCTGGCGAAACACAAAACCTGAAGGAAAAGACATTGGAATCATAGAATCACAAAGGTTGGAAAAGACCTCTAAGAACATTGAGTCCAACCATCAGCCCATCACCACCGTGCCCACTACACCATGTCCCTAAACCCATGGTTTAAAGTCAGCTGCAGACCAGACCTCAGGGTTATGTCCCCTGTGATTTAACAGTGATGTCTTTGTCCTCTTTTGTGTGGGGCTCTCGTGCGGAAGTAAATAAACATTGGTTAATTTTTATTGGTTTATTATATATTAGTGGATATAGTGGTTCAGTAAGCCTGACCCATCACGTGAGCTGCAAATTGCTGGTTGCCCAAATTAGAAGAGGATAAATTTTGTTTACCTCTGTTCACACTTATGGAGACAGATACATCCTCGTCAGGTGCCAAGCACTGCAATTCAGCTTCTTGAATTGCAATGAAACAAGACATAATACTCCTGCAATCAGATATGTCTCTTGAGAATCAGCCTTCAAGAGGCATATTTGAGAAGAAGATTGCACAGCTATTTGCTCTGTCACTTTATAGGCCAGCAGCGAAGAATGGATGTTGCATCCATGCACTCCTCTGGTGGAGAGATTTGTCCCCACAGAGGTGTGTCACAGGGAAGCCCTAGCTGGGTGGAAGGAAGAATGTCCAACCTGCTGATGGCCATGTGCGATGGACCTCCCACTGTGCTCTGCACTGTGCATAAAATGGCTTTAAGGAGTAATGCTGAATGCGAGTGGGGAAAATTCTGATCTGTTGCAACTTCTTTTATTTTTGCTGGGGAGAAATAGTCTGTAAATTATGCAGTTAAGCGCTAACTGTTCAAATTAAGAGAATGTGGACAATGGCATCAGGAATAACCAGGACAAACAGAGAGCAGATCTCCTTTCACCCAACCACCTCCCCACAAATCCTCGTTAGCCCTGTAAAGCTACAGCAGAGTTCTGAACTCCTGCAAATAGCTGAGAGAGATGGGAGAAATGCAAAACAACCAAGATGAGTCTCAATTTAATAATCCCCACTGCATGTTGATATATTTAAAAATTAAGATCTGAAGCAAAGAACAAAGGAACACTTCTAAATGAGGATTGCCAGCTATGTCTAGTTGGTACAAAGAAGGTGGAGCTCCAGAAGAGGAGATGGATTTTTTTACTATTTCTTTCTTTTCTTTCTTTTCTTTTCTTACAACATCATTCTGTACTTTAGGACGTTGTTTCACCATTCTTTCCAAATCATGCCATCAGCAAATTCTTCTTTCCTTGCATCATTTTTGCTAGAGAGAGCCAGTCCCAGCAAGCAATTCCTCCCATCTATCATACATGAAATTGCTGGCTGAGACCCGATACCTACAGCTGAGATGATTCCCAGCCTGTTTTAGCTCATATTTGTGGCCATCAGTTCTCATGAGTCTGCGGTTTTGATTATCTTCTCAAACAACAATTAAACCTTCATAGTCCTCGTGTAAAAAGAAAAATACAATAAAAACTTCAAAATATCAATGTAAACCTGTTTGTAATTTATCAGTGCAGCCGGTGATTTATAGTAGAGATTTAATAAAAGAATAAATGATTTAATAAAGGAATACGCTGATTCACCATTTATTTACACATCTATAACACCTAATAAGCAGATGCATGTTTCTTTCCTTTTTTTCTTCCCTCTCACCCCATAACATTGCTATTTTTGTAGGGATGGCAGCGGTGTTCTCTGGATAATTACAGTTATAACACTGTGCTGCTTGTCATTCACACTTCATGCCCAGCCACTGAGTTTATACTGCTACCTGCTATTCCTGCCCAACTTTGCAAAACCAACCTCATGTGCCATTTCCCATCATTACTCACTGAAACATGGGAAAACTCTGAGATGTGTCAGAAAAGGAGCTTTGTGCCAGCTTCAAGTTTTGCTACGAGTTTTGAAGTTTGCAACTGTCCTGAGCAATGGTAGCTTAGGGGAGACTTCTTCCCTCTCTGCTGCTTTCCTTCCCCTCTTTTTGTGGACGCACCATTTCTGTATTTCAGCAGGGATTTTCACCCATATGAGAGCAGGAGGAGGAATGACTGCTTGAGATCCAGGGGGGCAAAGAGACTCCATCCTTAATGTCACAGACGCCACAAAACCTAATGTTGTGCTCAGATGCACTGCAGGCAAAAATCAACATCCACGAGACCTTATCCAGGGTCCTACAACCCTGCTGAGCTGGGTATGACCCCCATTGGGGTTCCAAAGAGATGGAGCAGCAGCAAAATATATTGAGACATCTGAAAGTATGACCTATGGGGAAAAACAGTGGGAGGTGGGATTGTGTGGCTGAAGGACATGCAACCCTAACAGCATAGGAGTGGTTGCCTCCAGACACAATCAAGTAAATCACAACGGGTGTTCACTTAATTGCTTTGAGAAACCCCAGTGACAGAAATCCCACATCACTCCTCAATCCCAGGGCTGCTCTGCCCTAATGACTAGGAAGTTTCTTCTAATATCTGAAACAGTTTTACTTGCAATACTGGCCTGGGCCATGAGAATGACCTTTAAATGAGCAAAAGGTGATTCTTCTCAGTGAGAGAAACATCCCTTCTTTGTGTCCCAAAGGACTATGTTTAATTTTGTCTCCAGCCCGCTCAGGTTTGAAGGAACAGTTATGCCTTATTTTTCCCCTTAGCCAGTAAGATCTCTTTAGCCTGTATTGTGATCAAGCCCTAAATGTACTTACAATGTAACAGACAGAGGTTTGGTCTAGTATCAGATATGGAGGTTGGTGGCCCTGCCTGTGGCAGGGGAGTTGGAACTTGATGATCCTTGGGGTCCTTTCCAACCCAAGCCATTCCATGATTCTATGAATGGAGGAAAATAAAATGTTTTCTATTTTGCACCCAGGAGACAAGTTCCTCACAAGTTTAATGACCAGTTATCTTTTTTGTTCTGCCCCTGAATTCAAGTAATCTACTAATTTTAAGATGTAACTTCTCTTCAGCTGGATGTTTCTGCTTGGTAGCTTTGGAAGACTTATTGCCTCTGGGGAGTTCTTAGAAACTTACAGTCAGCTCAAATGTGATTATGGGAACTTATTCCCCAGCACATATAAATTAAAGGTGGGAAGCAACCTGTAGAATTTGATATGATTAAATGTTCTTTGAGTAATTAATCTGCCATTAAAGACAGAGAAGAGCTGAGAAAAGATGTGATTGCTCAAATGACAGAATCTAATGCCATTTGAATTGCCCCTAGAGGATCCCTCCTTATTGCTGGTCTCTTGTCACAAACTGATGATGTGCACATAACTGAATAAAGCTGTCTGTGCAATTGGGAAACACAGCTGTCCTAAGCTGAGAACACTGTCACACCACCCTGAGTCTCCACCATGGTCATTTCCTCTCTATACAAACTGATCTCACCTAGCATTTTCTCTTGCCCACTTTCAGGAGATGAAGACTGCTAACATATCATCTTTTTGTGCTTTAAATTGGTACACTGTCTGAATTCTTTATGCTGCTAGAAAAAAAATGTAGGTGTACTCATCTTTGCTTGTGTTGGCCAACCCAGACAGCTCTTGTGTTTTATAATTTAAATACCTTCTAAAATGAATCCACTTGGCACTAGAACTGAAAGCTAACGCATACTTAACAGACGCTGTGCAAGGCTATCTTATGAAATGCATTACAAGCACCTCACGGTCTGTGTGTTAACTGAAGTGCCTCCAGTGTATTCACAAAAGCAAGGATGCCCCACTAAGTAACTCCTCAGCAATTTGTATGGCAATTTGTAAATTGCACTCTAGACCTGATCTTATTGGCACTACCGGTGTGCTCACACTGATAATTATGGATAATGGTTAGTGGAGTAGGTTTTCCACAGGATGTTCAGTTAATGACTTACACAGATAAAAGCACAAACTGGTCTTGAAATATGTCTGTTTTGCATCAGGAAGACATCAGCTTCCAAAACTTGGATGATATCCCAGCAGGGATCACCCATCTGGGAGTCTTATTAGATGAGATAGGAATGCTTTCTAGTTTCTTCTCATCCTTGACCTATTGCTTGTTGTAGAAGACAATTTGACAGGGATGACAATTTCTTTCCTGGTATTTAAGAAATGAAGTGGACTTGAACAAGCCTGTATTTCAAGATTTTCCCATGCTGGAAAGTGCTTTAACTTGGAAGCTATGAAAGAACTAGGGGGCAGCTGATCTTCTTTTGTCTGCTTTAATCTGACCTCCGTGACCTCTAGTTTTTGGATCTTGGTGGGAAATAGTCATTTAGCTATGACTGTTCAGCCATGACTGCAGAGCTCAGGAGCATACACAGAGTAGAACGTGAGGTGAACAGAAATTTGCCATTAACAGGAAAAGTCTGTGTACACGTAGATGCCCACATGCTTCTGGGGATTACGTTCTTCAACAAAAGCTCCAGCTTCCTCCTGATTGTGAGACATGAGAATTATTCTGGGTCTCATATCTGTACCTTAGTTCTTCATCCACTTTCCTCTTTCCTCATCCCATACCACGGTGACTCTGGGAAGTCTATGGGTGGCTGTTTTTCACAGGTATTCTGACTCCCTTGTTAGCAAAGGATTATTCTGGGGAGCAAAGAGGTGCATTCAGAAAAAGAGGCAGATAGATAGTTCAGTTAAGACACCTAAAAAGTTTCCCATTTAAAAGCAAACATGAAAGCTTTAACTTTAAGCTTCAGCTGGAAGAATGATCTCCCCCAGGTTTAACAGCCACAAGAACGCATTCATTCAATGTCTCCAAGAGTAAAACTGCAGTCACCTACACTTCCTATTAAAAGCTTATAGATACTGGTGTTCTTTTTTACTGAACGAACAGCTGAGTATCAGAAGCGAGATGAAGTAGCTTATTATTAAAACAACGTTGTACTGTCTTATTTCATGTCAGTTCCCAGTATGTATTTTCCATCTCCAAAACCAAACCTGAAGCCTCAGAAATGGGTTATCCCACATCAGGCTATCCATAGATGTTGTTCAAGAAGTGCTCTTGGACACATGGTCTGATTTTTGGCTGCTCCTATGTAGAGACAGGAGTCGGACTCAATGATCCTCGTGGATCTCTTCCAACTTGGGATATTCTATGATTCTATGAAATTCAAGGTGCCCTATTCCAACCAAAAAGAGGGTTATGTTTCCTCATGAGAACATGAATTCCTCATGAGAACATCAGTTCCCTTAAGTTCTTCCCAAAGTATTTACTATCTGATGGTTTTCTATATAGTGTGGAAGGCTGTAGAGTAGGGGACAGACCTCCAAAATGAGTGACTCAACCACTCAATAGCTTTAGACCTCTCATGACCTGAATAGTAACATAGATTCCTGAACGGTGACCTGTCTCCTAGAGACATGATTGAAGAGCGACTGTTTAAGTGCTTTGAAAAAGAGCTGTGCAAAACATTAAAAATACATGACTACAAGTTGCATAGAACACCATAAACAATCTAAATCAAACCAGAAAGTATAATCAGTTTTTTTCATCTTAGTTTTAATTTAAAGTAAAGCACTCGGGATTGCATAAATTTAAGACAGTTAATTAGGATATTTTTCAGGGATTTATCCTTTCAGTCTTAATTAATATCACAGATAAGATATGGAAAATTTCTTGGTGTTCAGAGCACAGATGAGTTCATCGTCATTGTGAGATGTGAGTTAAAATCCCCAAATAACCTCAGCAGCTTTGTGCATTTGCTCCTAAGGAGATGCCTGCACATTCAGAGAGCCCTGTTATTTTGCCTTAGATCTTTTATTGTGACGCAATTCATCACACCTCAAATGGAAAAGGAGCTGAAACAGTACCATCAGGATGATGCTTCTCATAACAGTGACCACCAAAGGAAAAATAGGAGGCACCAAAGCATCAAGATTTGAACACATTCAGACCATAGTAGTTGGATCTATCATCTTTTATCTGGCAGACAAAAAGCTACTTTGCTGCTGGGGCCACAAAGACAGCAAGAACAGAGCTGGTGGTCATGATGGTAAGTCTGCTTCTACATCTCCTGTTAGTGGTTCTGCTCGGCCTCCCAAAATTCTGTCTAACTCATCCTAAAAGGGAAAGAGTGGAAGAAATGGGCAATGTAGGGGAGTGATCCTGCATCAAGAACAACCTCTCAGGATCTGACACTACATAGCTCAGCAGCTTCCTGAGCTGGAAGTTGAATCTGGACCCCTGAATTTAATAATCCTCTGAAGTAGATCCTTGATGGGTTTGCCTTCATTTTACAAGCCTATCTATATATTTGGACTCCACAGCTTCCCGCAACAATGTGTTACAGGATATGAGCTTGGCAGAAAAAGGCTTCCTCTCATTTGTTTTTAATGTGTGTTCCTCTACAATTTTACCAGGTGCTCTGTTTAATGGATAGAGGTTCCTGTTCACTTTCTTTCACCTCATCACCTTTTATGAATTTCATGATTTAACAAGCTGAAGGACAGGGAGCATTTGATTGTCTCTGTCATCCTTTGATCCTTTTCTGATCTCAATGTGACCTTTTCTGAATGGAGAGGAAAGATGAGGGTGCACCAATGTGCTATAGTAGCAAAGACTTTTTTGTCGTCTTCTCTTTGACTCAATATTTTTATGGTCATTCCTAATATTTATTGCCTCCTTAAGCAATGATCCAATCTGCAGAGAACTCAGCACAAATTCCAAGATTGACCTCTGTGCCTCAGTCTTTTAGTAAATAAATAAGCAAATAAATCCCTTTCCCTGCAGAGTGCACTGAGTTAAAAGGAGAAAAGAAACTCAAGATAAATTTCATTGAAGCATTAATCAGCTCGCCATCTAATATTAACAGTGCTGATGGGGTTCGTATCTCCAAAAGATATAGTAATTCAAAAAAGGTCATTAAAGTAAGGAAAGTGAATTTCCTATTACAAGGCAATGAAGCTGTTGAAGGGCTGGTGGCCATGGGGTCATCTGGCACTGAAGAAAATATATTAAAGACTAAGGAATTTACTGATTAAAAGGCAACATGTGTATTGTAAAGCTAAGGCCTGAAAATGATGATGGAGACAGATCTACAAGCCTGAACCAAAGGGGTATTCACAGCTTTCCAGTTCAGCTGCGCTGTAAGAAAGGGAATCGGAGCCTAAGAGAGACTGAATGAAGAGGGGATTCCCAACTGGATGCCTGCATTTGGGTCACCATCACTATGAAAAATAAATGCACACATGTTTTATCCCAATTTCTTCTGGAACTACTCAGTTTCTTCCATGCAAGGGCTGCTAAATCACATTCCCTGTGTATAACAGGTAGAGGATATGGATCTGGGGCACATCAGGCTGCATTAAATTTATACTCTAAATCATTTTGGTGTTATACTTCTAACAGTAAATCTCAGAAACTGCTTCACAAGAGAGAGAGAGAACTCTGTATAGGTTAGCTATGGCATCATGCACCCTAGCTGTGTCTTGTCTGGGTCTCTTGTTATTTCACTATGACTCTCAGTAACTACTCACCTTAAATTCTCAGTGTTCCAAGGCAGTGGGCCAGTTCAGCCCACATGGTTTGTAGATTTATCTATGAAATTATCTCTATCACTCTCTATATCCGAGTTTGGTTGACTTGCTCCAGATAAGAGCCACTGAACATACCACAAGTTTTGAGCAGGACATCAAGACTAACACAGCAATACAGACATACCAGCTAAAGTTCAAGACATGACCCTCAGGATACATAACTAGATTTTCCCATTTAACTCCAACAACATTAGAAGTTCAGGTTAGGATTAAACCTAATCAGGTTCTTATTAAATCTAAGCCCTAAGACAACAGTCTTCTTGTCCTTGTCCTCATGTCCAAAATACAGAGATCATAAAAAACCTCTGTGACTGCTGAGTAATAGATTGAGGTTATGTAAAATTACTTAGTTATATAAGACTTCGGATTCAGGATGCCTGAATCACTGAAGAGAGAGAGTCATATTGCTGATTTCACTCTTTTTATTCTGTTTGAATAAAAATTTGAGGGAAATTCACAGAGACATGACCTGCTCTAAATATCCAATGGCTTTATATAGGCTGCTTCAATAAAAGCTTATTTCCCATCCCACTGCAAATGCATTCCCTGTGTGTCAGTACACACAGACAGTTAAAGGAAAATCTGGGGATGAAACTCAGGCATATTTCCAGCCAACAGACTCTGTGCAGCGTTACTTCCTACATTACTATTGCAAGCACTTTTACAGCTGAACTTCTTCAGGTTTTCAAATGATGGGATTTGCAGAGAGTTCAGTATGAAATAGCTTGAAAAACATCACTCACTGATAGAGTTATAACACTGCAGATACTCTTATACCCAAGCCAACTGGTAGATCATACCAAAGTGTTGCACAGGGCATGTTTATACCATCAGTGAAACCCAAATGGGAGTCCACTCTTAAGATCAGCTTTGCCATACATGCACTTAGTAAACCCTCATGACTGCCTCAGGTCCTCAGCCACAGCTTTTCAGAAGGGCAACCTTCACTTGTGGGAAAAACTGGAATTCTGTTGGGGCTGAACATGTTGGATGTTCATGCCACACAACACAGAGCTTAAATTCACTGTGTTTGGGCATTTCCAACACAGCCCAAAGGCCATTGAGGTGGAGTAGATGTGGCGTTTCTCTGCCCTTTGCACTGCTAGTAGCAGAGAACCAAACTCAGCACTTGGAAGTGAAGATGTTTTCTGTCTGCCCATTTATTATTTTTGCCATCCTATTTAGATCTGTTGGCATTCTGGGAAGAAACCAGTTGTTAGTAAATGTTTATGAAGCACAGCATAGTGGGATCCAAGTCCTGTTGGAGGCCCCTAGATGTTGCTACGGTATGAATTCTTATTTGCTACACTAATTTACTGCATGATTAATGAGTCTGGAGTAGACCCAAAGGCTAAAGCATGCTCACAGACACACACACACACACAAAGATGAAAGCAAATTGTTTGGATTAGCTCTGCTAAATTCACTGAATAAGTGTCACTTCTGTTCTTCGGCCAAACATTGCTGGATGCTTAAAGCTTTTTCAGTGGTTTTCAAGGCATAATCTTGATCAGCTGCACTTAAGTCTTTTTAAAATTAAAAGTGAGGAGGTTGGATTGGTATGAAGGGGACCTTTCTCTACCACAAAAGAAATGGTGTCTTATAATTTCTTTACATACATCTGGGCACCTTTTCCATTGCAGGTCCCCGTGTCCTACAGTCTTCTTCATTGGCACATGAGCTGTAGTCAGTACAAATGAGAAAAGAAGCAGCCTGGTATTCCAATAGGTCTCACGAAGCCCACTTGCAGCTCCTCTTCCACGCTTTCTGTACAACACTGCTGTAGCCTCTGAAATACTTTTTTCCCTCCTCTGACTGTGAAAGTAGCAGAGATGACTCTTGAAATATGAATGCCCTACTTCACATATACCTCCATAGAGAACCTTAGTCTTGCTCTAACCTTTTAATTCCTTTTAAATCCATGCAGAAATGCATTGAATGATGAATAAGAAGGCAGCAGTAACCTCTATATTGAGTATCACTCAGTATAGCAACCATTTGGTATAAAATGATAGGTAAAAATACTCTCGCTTTCTGAGTCTCCTGCAAAGACCTTAATGTCCAACCTCATCTAGGTCCTCTTTAGGACATACCTTTAACTACACTGCCTAACATGTACCCAGAATATATTTTATTTTCAAGTGAAGAGAAAGTCTTCTGCCCATTCTGTCATTCTCTGAATGGAGTCATGCAAAACTCCAACAGTGTCCCAAACCAAATTGGTTTTAGTTTTTTAGATCTGCATTGTAGTCAAAATCAACATTTTACACAGATTAAAAAACAAAGAAAGAAACCCTATTGACAGAAGTTCAGCAGCTCAGCTGCTTGCTCCAAGTTTTTTTAAGGCTTTTTGGAGGTTTGAACCTTTGGATTCTTGACTGCCTGTAACGAGAGCCTTAAGACTTTTGTACACAGCCTTCTGAACTGGTATGGTTGCAGTTAGGAAAGTGATTCTCTAGGAACATAAGCCCCTTTCCCCAAAGATCTGCTTTATTGTGTCTTTGAGTCACAGTGGATTCTTTAGCAAGCAAAACTAATATTTTACTCCTGTTGGTTCTGCAGAGCCAAAGCTGTTAACGGAAAAATCATATCGGTTTGGTTCCAGCTCATGCATCATCAACAAAATGGTTGGCCACATTCCAATGGCAGAACTTTTGGGGAGGACTTAAGAGGCGCACACAAAAGGTTTTCATCCCAGAGTGAATTTGAGTCCCTGGTAATTAGGGGAGGAGGGAGCACATCTTTAATTTTATAAACCAAATGGATGCAATCTGGAAGCCATTGAGTGAAACCAGACAGGAGGAGAGAATTTCAGACTTCACCACTTTTTATCTAGCTGATTTTCTGATGAATAGCTAGACTTTCATGTGGAAGTTTATTGTTGTTCTTCCTGTCCCATGAAAGGCTGCTGGATGTGCAATGAAGGATGTAGAAAAGCATCTGCCCAGAGATCGATGATATTCATGGCTATTTCCATTTTGCTAAGGTTGCAAGAGAATGGTGACATTAAAGAACGCAGCTGGACCACTTACTATGTAAGGGTTGGATATAAAAGCCTGGATATAAATGCTCTGTTGTTACTGTTTGATTGTTTTTTGTGTTTGGTTGGTTGGTTAAGGGTTGTTGGTTTTCTTCTCTCTCTTCTCTTCTCTTCTCTTCTCTTCTCTTCTCTTCTCTTCTCTTCTCTTCTCTTCTCTTCTCTTCTCTTC
>JANHGO010002333.1:0-30415 GCA_024606505.1 Aquila spilogaster
ACCTGGGCACACTGCTGGCTCCTATTCAGCCGGCCGTCAACCAGCACCCCCAGGTCTTTCTCTGCTGGGCAGCTTTCTGGACACTCTTCCCCAAGACTGTAGCGTTGCGTGGGGTTAATATATAGATATATTGCACAACTCATCTTAAAACCTGCTGATAATTTACACAACACTTTTGCCTGTCAGAATTAGGCCCTATTAAAAATTACTCATACCCTAGAAACTGTCATCTTCCTCACTCTCTGCCCCCCCCCCCCTTTTTCAGGCGAAGAAGAAAATTAACATCCCATTTTCAGTTATCAGTACCATGACGCTAGTCCTGACATTGCTGTTGGTGCTATAAAAGCAGGTCAGTCTCCCTCAGGTTTGAGAACCTAGTCTTTGGGAAGAGTAAGTAAAAGCACTCCTCTAAGTCGGGTAAGGTCCTTCCTTCTCAGCTCACTTTTAATTATAATTGCTACCACCTTCCTTCCTTTGTGAGGGCTGCAAATCCAGCTGGGGATCTGGCGAGCTGATCTCTGACAATATCAAATGTTCTCAGAACTCTTAATCGAAGGCAGCCCATGAAAGCACCCCGGGGAGCGCTTTATTCTCTGTGTTTAAAAGGACATGAAAGTACAATAGTTCTCTTTATACGGGTACAAAGCAGCCAATTGATCTTGTCAGTTTAATAAATAATACAATTGCTTCCATCAGACACTGTTAATAGACTCCTGTCTGGACTAATGTTCTACAGAATTGTACAAGTACAGAAATGTTATCTACCTCCGTCTGCCCTGGATTAACCACCTCCCCCTTTATCACCTAGAGGCAAAGCTTCCAGCAGTAGTCCCTGAAGGGCATCAGGTCCCCTGATCTTCATCTCTTTCTTCATTTTAATGTGCGTTCTTGGAAGAGACAAGCTAATTTCCTGATGCATCTGTTGTCTGGCTGGTTCCTAGCATTTGTACAGATTCAAAGAAGCTTGAGAATGTAAAATAGGCAGCAGGTTTGGGGGCGTTTGTTTGTTTGTTTATTTTTTAATCATTCACTGTCTCTGTGGTCTCAAGATGCAAAATTTGGATCATGCTTTTCAAAAATTGCAAAGGTGCAGGGAAGCTCGGATGCAGCTTCTTACCTGGGGCATTATGAATACAAGGACCAGACATCAGCAAAATTGATATAAGGCTTTGGTTTAGGAAGCTCACAGCTCAGGGGTTTGGGATGTTTCTGGTTTGGTGCCAGCATAACCAGATCATGCCCTTCTGCGGATTCCCCACTCAGCATTTTAAGTGGGCCCTGAGTTTTTGCGTTATCAGCACTGCTTTTTAGGTGAGCATTAGATGGGATACAGACACACCAGTGTTCATTGAGAAAGTGCGGGTAACATTAGCAGAGGTGGATTTAAAAATTTTCATTGTCTTGGTTTTGGTTTATTTTCCCACTTCTTTTCTTTTCTCTACTATGACACGAAGTGGTTCTGGGTTTTGCAGCAGAGGTATGTGATAAACAGGCAGGAAGCAAATGTATTTGTCATTGGAAATAGGTTTCCAGGGTTTTCAGGACCAGAATGTTACGCTTTGAAGATAATTAATTTTACAGCAGTTTTGGATTTTACATTTTAACATCTTTCTGCTTATATATCTACCTAAATATATGTTTATGTATGTATGGGGATTATATATATATATACACAAGCATAAAAATATAGGTATGGTTTTTTTTTTGTATATATATGTACACACATATGTATAAATCTAGTCTTTGCTGTCAGAGTCCTCACAGGTTGTTTCCCCTGATGAGATGATGAGAGAGAACGGACATGCGTCTCTGAGTGTTGCTGAGCTCTCCACCTCGGCCTGTCAAAGGAGATATTGTGGTGAGTAAAAAGCTTACTGATCCCCTTCCTTGTATTTGCAAGAAAAATACCTCTGATCTTAATGCTGGAATCAGTTATTCAATTGCTAATAACATTTTGTTTATCTATAATAACCTAAGTGAATAATGCAATGACCAATGAGTAAAAAGAGCTGCTGTTGATGAGTTATTTAGATTCCTTATACCTTGGTTTTCCCTGCTGTAAAAGGTAGGTGGTAACAGTACCAGAACTCAAAGGGGCATTAGGAGGATAAATGCATGATATACACTGAGCCGCTCAGGTATTTCAGGTACTGGGACAATATAGGTAGCCAAGACATTTGTATCTAAGCAGAGATATATTCTGGTTGAGCAATGAGGTCCTGCAGCATCAGGAGAAGTCAACAGACCTGGGATTCTTTTAGATTGGTGGGGAAAGCAATTTCTGGGAATTGAATGCTTCATCCGAAAAGCCTTTTTCCCTGGATCCCTGTGTGATGAAGTCTGTGCTTGCATGGATATTGCTTTTGAATTGTTGCATTGCTTGCAGAGAAAACACTCACACTGCTGCCCTCCTACTTAAAGATGAACTCAAATGCTTTTTATTTTAAATTCAAAACCTAATTGAAATCCAGATTCCTTGGCTAGCTTTAGATATAACTTCAGAAAGAAAAACCAGTCCTTTAAATAATAAAACGCTTGTGTTGAAAATCAGTTTTCTTTACTCCCACATCCATTTTGAATTGAGGCTACTGTGTTTGAAGGGTAAGACCCAATAATGCTTCTAAAGTCACAATTGGTATTTGAAAGGCAGCTCTGTGCTCTTCTTTGAGTGCTATTGATGCTTTCAGCTGTGGCATGAAAGACCTAGAACTCTGATCTCTGGTTTTGGCAAGTCAAGTCATTCAATTCAATTTCAGAACCGTGCAGCTGTGAAGCTTTTCAGTCTTTGATGTTTAAAAAGGTAGGGATTATTTCTGTTCTCTGTGATTTGTGAGCAACTGCTGCTTCTGTTAGCAAACCCAGGAAGAAACTTGTCTGTCTGATGTGCATAGACTGTTACTGATACCTGCGCAAACACCTGAGTAGATATTACACATCTGGCTGGCATCCCTGAGATCAAAGCACTCTCTGATGCTCTGCTGCCCTTTGAACAGCATTTAATTGGCCATGAGCCTACATTTTAGGACCAGGGACTGAGCTTTGCCTCCTTGGGTCACTGGGTGAATCTAGTTTAGGTCTGTAGGAAACTGATGAGTGTTCTCAGCCTCCTTTCTAGTGGAGAGGGCTGTGTCATTATTCCCATTGCTCCGGTTCACTTGCCTGCAGAGAGTCATGGTGAAGATGCCAGGTTTGCAGTCCCTGCTCTTTCTCACGGGGAGTTTCTGCAGGTTGATTGAAGCACATTAGCATGGACTGCTAGGCGGGGATACCCCAGCTGTACTCTGCAGAGAAGATTTCAGGCAGGTGGTCTGCCTTCCTGTTCTTACAAGGCTTGTGCCAAACTCTTCAAAAACCCGATTCCCTGGGGAGCGGAGGATAGCTTATGAGTGATGGGTGCTAACCTGGGTATGAGGCTGGGATTCAGGGTGAACAGACAAAGCTGGCCTGGGCAGCCGCTCCTCACCCACCTCCTCCCACAGGGGGAGGGGGAAATTATCTAGCAGCCTTTTGCCAACAAACCTTGTGCTGTTGCTGTCGTGGAAGCCCCATTTACACTGACAAAGAGGCACGGACTGGTCCCTGACACAGCCTCTGTTGGCACTCGTGCCAACAGGGCAAAGGCTGGCTCCAGTCCAGAGCCTAATAGCTTCCTGAGCTTAGCACTGAGCCCAGGCTAAGAGATGAGCCCTGAGCTTGGTGTGCAGAGGACTCGCCTGCCATCCAGCTTGGATGATGGGTGCGTGGCGGTCAGTCCACCCCAACAGCTAACTGGAATGCCCTTCATTTCCAGCACTGTAAAAACAGCCTATTCCATGAGCTCACGTTTGGAGGCTTCTCCCCAGGGGAATTTGTGCGCGTTCTTTTATTTTCATTAGAAATAGAGGCCATTTGGTTCAGCTGTCTGCCAAAACAAGTGGAGAATTGGAGAACTGGGATGTGAACGTAGGCTCTGTTCTGCAATCAAAGCAGGCTCTTCCAGACACTGTTCCCCCTCTACTAAATAATACAGCATTACAAGCATGTCTGTGTTGGGTTGCTGTGCAGCACACATCTTGCTGCAAAGACAGCAATGCCAAACTGCTCTTTGCTGTACCAAGGGAGAAGTACAGTGCAGACTTTATTTGTGGGATAGGGCAGAGCATCGGCCCCGGTTGTTTCCACTTTCTACTAGAGGAAAAGGGTCTGGCATTGTAGAGAGGAGTGTACCAGGTATTCTGTGCAGAAAAAATAGAGTATCTGCATGCTAACCACACATGATGGACTGCCTGCTGCTAAGCGATGTGCTGTGTTGTGCATTGTTCCCGAGTAGCACTCTGTGACTCATGACAAGGACGCTGTGCTGAGGGTATTTATTGACTCTGTGGTGCAAAAAGCTGCGTAGGTCCTTCATAGATAGATCTGAGATCCAGGTCTCTTCTGTGATGATTTCACAGCCTGGACAGGCGTTGGATGGATGCATGGCAGGGAGGTGGGGTCGGTCAGAGCAACCTGAATTGACAGCGGATGTCAGGACACTGACAGCACTCCGCACGCAACGGGTGTGAGGAAGAAGAGGGGGAGGAAGGTGGGACATGGGCAGATGTGCACTATGGAAGGGAGAAAGCAAAGTCATCCTGCAGGATGTCACTTCTGAGCAGAGGACTCTGCTAAGGCTCAACTCGGCAGTATGCCGCACACCTGCTGTTTGCAGCCAAGTCTGAAGGCACCAAGGATATCAGTGCCTTGCAAGATTAAACTCTTTGATTCCAATCTCTTTAGCTAGAAAGCATGTTGTTTTATCTAATGCTTGTCTCTGTTTTAGGCTGTGGCGCCTGCTGAGAAAAGGTATGCATAATGAAATGATTAAATCATGCGTTTTCAAATAATCAAAGTCATGCTGTTTCAGCTATGCAGAAATCCTGTTCCTCTTATGAGAGATCTAGCCAGATTCAGAATTTCTTTTGGATTTTGTATTTCTTAGAAGGACTCTGAATAAAAAAGAGAATCTGGTTAAGGCCAGTTCTGCTCTCCTGTATGCCCAGGGCCAGATATGATCACATTCATATTCTTCTTGTGTCGCTGCAGACAGAAAATAACTTTGCAGTCTGATTTTATGCTCTAAAGAAAATCATTCACACTGTGACAGCACTTCAAAATATTTCAATCCTTATTCTGTATATGCTGCTGGCTATGACTGCAGTGCAGAAAAAAACACTTTACTGAATCAGTAGTTATGGGAAGGGGTAAAGTTTCCAGATCACTCCTTTCCATCTTGATTTTGTAACTAATCCCCTGTCCCTGTTGTATCTCCAGTTTGAGGTGTCTTCCCTGTAACTCTGCACTACTTCAAGCTCTGGCATCCCTGACACAGTGAGTTGCTCAACACTGCTTAAATATTGTGCATGGTAAGGTCAGATGGTGCTATGTAGGCTGCTACATACAGAATCGCCTCCTGACTGTGGGAAATCTCCCTAGGGAAACGTAACCTGGAGCAGGTAGTGAAGGAAGTGAATCAGAAAGACCCTCATGGTCAGAGTCCAGATACTCCTACCCATCCACCAAGGTAAGGTCTGGTCTTACAAGGATGTTGTCAAGGCTGATTGACCTGAAATGAAACCCCGTGAGCTTTTTTGAGTGATGGGCATGTATGTGTTTGCATGTTCTGCTGTTGGGGGGTCACTCGTAGGAGTATGTGAGAAACCAGCTGAAAACAAAAAGGAACGTTCTTATCAAGGAGGACTCTGACCTCCTGAGGTCATGGAAGTGACAGTGAACTGATGGAGGTTAATAGGCTTATTTTAATGAAGGGACTGTATTTACAGGGGAGGTGGCACAGCAAATACAAGGGAGCTGCACCATAAGACACTTTTATAGGTTAATTTTTGCTGATCCTAAATACAGCCTCAGGGAAAAGAGCAGCAAACAAGTCCCTCCCTCCCTCATACTGCCACATTTAGGAAATTGAGTAACAATTGCAGTCTATCTAAGAAAGCAGAGAAATTTAACTGAATAGCAAAATATTAGATCTACATTTCAAACAGAGCAGTTATCTTTTGGGGCCAAGCAGAAGAGTTTAATTTTGGCAAAAGGAGTTTTAAGAATTCGTCTGCTTTACCATAATAGAAATTGTCACCACTAGTCTCATTTTTATTATGGAAGTGTTGCTCCAAGAGACTTCAGATCCACATGTACAGTTCTCCATCTCAAAACTGAAACATCTCAGACCAAATGACACTTGCAGTTTCAGAGCGCCACAATTCTGTACTGCAGCAAAAGACCTAGAGACCATACGGCTGCACTACTGGGATGCCATCCTGGTACTGCAGATCAGATGTTGAAGACGATGTGGCAATAAGACAGAAGGCATTACTGCAGCAGAAAGCGTTAATCAGGGCCATTGAAAATGGTAAACCTGAGTAGCTATAAGCAGACAGCAGATGGAGATGGAAGAAAAGGAAATAATCAAATTCTGCATTAAGACAGAGACCACTTAGACAACTGCTTTCATTTGCATTCATCTTGTAGAATGAATTTGCTAGTTTTACTCTAGATATGGATTTCCTCAGATGACTAAGTTAAAAAAAAAGGCAACAAACTCCAAACCAACCCCCTCCCAGTTTAGCAGGAGTGCAGAACAAACCCAGCATTCAAAAAGCAAAGAGCAATTTCTTCTCTCCAGATGAACAAAGGTGGATGGTTATGCTGGTTGCCTTCAGCTTTGAAATTCTGCTGCAGACCTTGAAGCTATTCTCTTTTGCTCTGCCCAGTGTGGTTCTTTGGGACAGGACATGAATGCTGCCATGGAAGAACCCACCTTGACAGAAGAATTTGACAGCTATTCACAGACCACTCATGTGGAGCTTAAACCTTTTCCCAACTAGGAGTTAATGTCACCAGTGCCCACGTTCGACCTCTTGCTTGTAGAGTTGTGCCTCATCTGCTTGGCTGTTTTACCTCCTATTTGAACCTAAAATTTTAGCCAGCAGCCAAGAGGGAGAGGAGAGCTGTGTGGGGTTTAGAGTCTTCAGTGCAATCTATTTGAAAAATGTCTATTACTAAAAGGTGTAAAGCCTTCAGCAGTCAAGAGTAGAACAACTTTGTGTAAATAACAAATTACACCAGTCCACATTGATTTTTCTTGTCTGAGCAATTCCCAGATCAAATGTGCTCTTTCTACAAGTCGAAAGGTGATATTTCTAACTGCAGTCACTCTAAAGTCTGAAGAGCTAACCCCCAAGTTTTTCTTTCTCTGCTCCATCATTGCTGTAAATAAAAAACTTACAGTGAAGACACACCTTACCATTTTGTTGCTGATCCATAAAGCTTACTTTTTAAATAAGTAAAAAGCTTCCCAGCTCCATAAACCAGGCATGGCTATGAAGAGCAATTGCACATTAAAGACATAGTTGTGTGCAGCTTTTATCCTCCCAAGCACCCCAAGTGCTCTGATGTATTGTGCCCCCTGCTCCCACCGTCTGACCTACAGACTCAGCTTCCAGGGGACAGGAGCGCATGAAGTCTGTACTCTTCCCACCAAGTTCGCTCTGCTTGAATCAGTAGCAGATTTTTGCATGCAACGTTGACAAGAAGTGCAGAGCAGAGTGGAGCAAGAGATGAAAACACCCGAGCCCTTGGGATCAGATGAGCCCACTGTCAAATTGGTACCCCTGTTCTTTATGCACCGTTGGGTGTTTAGATTTAATTCCCCCCTCCTCCTCCTCAAGGTTCGCCAAGGAGATCCCACTTCTGCCAAGTGATCGGTGACGTTGCTTGTTCGAGATCCGTTGGAAAGCTGACATCAGCGATGCTTTCAGCTCTGCGCAGAAGTGCAGGTTGAGAGGAGACCTGGAGTGGGCCCCACAACAAACTTGCAGTAGTGTTGCCTCAAGTAATATTGCGCAGCCAAGACGACAGATTTTAGGAAATGAATGAATTTAACATTTATTCATGAGTGCAGTCTGGGAAGATTCTTAACATCTTTTTTACTAACAACAACAATAAAATTGGCATTTCAAAATACAGAAAAGATATCAAAAACCAAAGGGACGTCCTACTGAGGGAGAGGAAATCAAGTTGATTTGACTCCAGAAACAAAAACTGAATACTTTGAATATTTCTCTCTGTACAACTGATATAATGGTTTTTTATTTTTCCAAACAAAAACTACACTTCAATTTTCTTTTCTTTTTTTTTAAAGTATGAATTCAATATCTTGGTCATGAAGGTGGAATGAATGGTCATTCTCAGACTTTCCTGAGGAAACAAATTTATCAACAAAGAGGCGATGGTGACCAGACCTCAACTAACAAAGCTCTAATAAGGTACAACAGGTTGTCTGAACCTATGTCAGAGCTCAGCCCACTTTTTTGTCTGACCTTAGCCTCAAGCCCCTGTACCAAAGTGGTGGCACAGAGCTCTGTGGTTCCCAGGCTGCCGGCAACAGCAGGGTTATTGATCAACCTCAAATGTCCAGACCCCAGAGTAGAGTCATCCTGAAACCCTTCAATGGGGAGAAAGCTAATTTTGAGCAATTCTTCTGTAAGAAGTACATCTTAACTTAAAGCACTGTGGGCTTTTTTGGTGTGTGGCACAAGCCTTTCTGCCCTCCCCAGGGTTCCTTCCAGTTGTCTTCTGTTGCAGATCTCCCAGCCTTTCTGCACCTGCATTTCTCCTTTGAGCGCCTTCCTTCCCAGCAGGAACTGGCAGGGCTTGAATCCCTTTTTCCTGATTCTTGTCAGTATGAGAGATGTCCTAGATACCAGGTTAGATCTGAATACCAGACATCCTACATCTGCAGGAAAAAGGGTGTTGCGTGGTTATTTCCCCTGTCTCTGTTAAGTGTGTTGTGCCCTTCATTTTCAAACAGAGCACTTGATCTTTCTTAGACAATTTATATCTCTCATTCCCTTCTCTTATAGTCTCCCACAGCAAGGTCCCAAAAGTTATCTAATAAACATGGATGTTTTGACATCCTCCCACAATAACTCTAAATATCACACAGGAAACATCGCCTAATAAACGATATAATTACTGTAAAGATGAAAACCAGCACTCCTGAAAACACGCAGTGAGTTGCTCTTTATCTTGTCGTACAAATTATTTCCATTTTTTTTCTTGAGTGCTTTGTTTTGTCTTGCTTTGCTTTCCAAGCTCTTATTTTGCCTCATCGCTTGTGATCATGTGCAAGAAATGTATATCTCCAGGCACAGAAATATAAAGCACAGTCGTTCTGAGCTGCCACGGGAATGCAGGTCCACCCAGTTAATTTTTTCCCACTGTACTGGGTGGAGTGGCTCCACAGACCCACTCATATACACACCCTTTCTTTTTTGGTACTGTTAATTATTTTAAGCTACTCTTCAGGTTGGTAGCATAGCTTATTACTGTGGAAAATGGGCAGTTTCTTTCCTTCTGTGGTGAATAGTAAGTTATGAAAAGCTTTTTAGCTTGATTTATTCTGACTTCTGCCATGTTTCGCTGATTTATCTATTATGCTCTAAAATAAGGCCAATTAAACCCAGCAGTTAAACCAGACAGAGAGAAGGGCATGCATTTCCCTACCCAAAAGGCATTTTTGAAACAAAAAGACATGCTTTAAGCCAGTAAACGGTATCTTTTTCTTTGAACTAAGGACAGTACCGTACAATTATCATTGACTCTGTTGTCATGGGCACATCGCATTATCACTCCGCTTTGCTTTGTTACTACGTTCAGTCAAAGCAGTGAAATACAAAGGAGCAGGCTGCTCTGTCAAGTGCTCCAAGGATGGGATTGCTGAATGCTGTATTTTAATAACCTGCCTTGTTCACATGAGCCGAGCCAGCCGCAGCCAAAGCGGAGAGCAGTTGTTGGCCAACCAAAACACAGCTGTTGTAGCTCATTTTGAAGTCTACCAGCCTTTCTGCTGTCCCTTTTCAGAGATTAAGCTTAATCTTCTGTATGTGAGGCTTATGTCACCTTATTCAAGAACGGTTTCACTGACAGCCTTGGAGTTTTTCCTCTTTGCCTCATCCTTTGTGGTTTTGGCAGGGGAACAGCTTTATAGAAACGTACCCAGGCAAAAAGCAAAACTGTATAAAACCTGTGTGGTTCTGCCACACAACCAGCAGCCAGGCCATGGCCGTGCAAGCGGTCCGGGAAATCACAAGGTTTTTGATAAAAGTGCAAGCTGCTATTTTGTTATGCTATCAAAACTGGGTAAACCTGACCGTTTTGTGTGATTTGAGCCAATGGGCACATGCACAAAACAGAAGCCGTGTTCTAATCTGAGTTTTATTTCCATTTTTTTTTAGCTTTCTCTGAAACCGAAGTGCAATTAAAGTGTGGGAGAGGAGGCAGTTCTCTAATCCGTATGGATCAAAATTTCATAAAATACTAAGTGAGGTGCAGCAAAACGAAGCAGCTGAGTCTCACCAGCCTGCCTGCCTCTTTCCGTGGCCTCATCTGCGTTGTGCAAAAGCCAAATCAGAGTTAGAAGTAACTCTGCTCCACTGCCAAGAAACTCGTCGCGTTGGTTTATCCAGAAGGGCTTCTGTACCAAAGATAGCCTTTGGCGTGTGGGTTACGTTTCAGGTCTGCTTTTAGAAGAGAGCTGTTCCAAGAGAAGCTGAATGTCTGTCTTCAGGTCTGTGATTATTGTAAAAGCCTGGATTTGAGCTTTTTTTTACTGCCTGCGTGTCACAGCACTTTTCTAATGACCACTGGTTGCTGCCTCAGTTGAATAAGTTTCCCAGATTAACCAGGAAAAAGAGAAACCCTCCACCCTTGGTTCTTTTTCATTTTATAATTATCTGCTGTTTCTCTAGAGTTGCTCTTTTATCCTTATGTTTTGCTCTTGCCTGGATGTGCCCAGTGCCTTGCAATTAAAATGAAGCGGCTCTACATAGCTCACAAACTAAGATCACATGCTGCCAACCCTTGCTCATTAGAGCAATCCCACCAGAGCGAATAAGGCTCTTTCACATCAGGTCTGCTTGCTTGGTGAAGTTTAGTAGGTTCTGACCTTAAGTTACACGTTTTAAAACGTCAGCTAAATGTTCTCTGACTCACTGTTAATAGTATAATTACTAATGGGATGAACCTCTAAAAAATAGATCCAAATATGTTTATATAACAATCAGAAAACTTTCATTCCCAAAGGGAAGGAACAGTTGTACTTTCAACATCACTTGAGTTTTGGCCTGGAGGTGTCCTACGCGCTGTGCCAAAAAGTAATAATTAAAGGGACATGGTCGACATAAAACTAAATTTATTGAAATTCCTTACCTGTGCTACTTGGCAATGCATTAGGGTGTTCAGAGAGAAGAGTTTTTTAAAATAAGTTTGTTTTGCACCACTTAGCCTCTTTGTTCTTTCTGCAGTGCTCAGTTTTAAGTATAAAATCTGCTTTTTCTGGTTTCACTTCTAGTTTGTGTTCGATCACTCAGTGTTTCTGTGCTGTATGTGTTCTGAATTTAAAAGACATCTGCTTCACTTCAGCTGTATCCCCCACTGTCAGTCTTTGCTTCCTCCTGTTATATGCATACTAAAATATTGCTGGCATGAATATGCAAGGAAAGTAAATGCAAAGCCAGCACCACAGATAATTGCTGATCCTTTTAAAGTGTCCAAACCTCTCATGACGTCTTTGATGCAGAGGCTGTTAAGCAAGACAGATTAAGATTTGACTGCTCTCTTTGCAAGCAACAAGAGCAAGCATCTGCAATTACTTTATGAAAACAACCACGGGTGAGAATTACAAATCAATACATGCAATGTGCTCGGTATATTTTATTTTAATGAAACCCTGCTTCACCCAGCATTTGGAGTTTCTCAGCTGCCTTGTTAGATCCCTGGCATCAAGGCATGGTGACAAAGGAGTGAGCCGTCTGCTCCGCAGCTGGGATCACGTGGCAGATGCTGCAAGTGACCCTGCAAATTTTGCTGATTTATTTTTTTGGTGTTTCCCCTCAATGGATGGTGTTGCAAGTAGTTCACTGGAAATCACAACTCACTTGGTAGCCAAGTGTTTGTGAGTAAAATTGCAAGAAATCTGCCTTTAAATTAAAAGAAAAAAGAAGTATAAAAATGCATAATGCTGAGTCCACAGGCAGGCGTGACCCTCTTGCCAGTGTCAGATGGGGCCAGACAGGGGCCGAGCTGCATTAGCACGCAGGTTGTGCCGAGCAGACATGCCCCGTCCAGATGTTGGCACCCTTCCCCGCCGAGAGCGCCTCGGATGGAGACGGGGGAGTCGACTCCCACCCCTGCCTTCGTGTGCGGAGGGCTCCAACCCGCAGCGCCGGGCTCAGCGCCGGGCTCACGCAGCCCAGCGGCTTCTGGCCAGGAGCCGGCTTGCATCTGGCCAGCTAAAAACTCAGCCGGAGCGATTTATATCCATCTGCACCCACGGCCCGTTACTGCTCAGGGTGCAGTTTGAGGTTAAAGCTAGAACAATCCTTTTTCTAGGAACAATGCCCTGGGCAAGGTCTGTCTGATCCAGAAGATTTGATGTTCTCAAGAAGAAAAAAAAACAAGCTTCTTGACTTCAAAGCCATGCCTTTCCCCCACTTATAGGGTTTATAACAGAAAAGTCTTGTGATCTTACATGGTCAAGCGCAGCCCGAAGGCTGCGCAATAGCCTGCTCTGTCAGTGAACTCCTTGTAACAAGTCCAGAGAGGGGGGAAAACAGCCAAGAAGCAAAATGCCAGCAGAAAGTGTAAGGTCAGCTTGAGTAACTGATATACCTGAGAAAACCAGGGTCTGCTCCTAAGGATTGCTCAGGGTGAAATGGATGATCTGCACACCAAACTGGTCTCTGCCAGGGAGGCATCCCTCTTGCTGCAATGGCAGCAGGGAGGAGACAACCAAAACAAGGACAGTGCACACTTCCTAAGATTTAAAAGAGCATTGTGAAATAAATACTAGAAATATTTAGGTTGTGTAAATCTTCAGTCGGGTCAAAAGCAAACAGAATGTGCTCTGCAAGAGCCAGGCCAGTCCGCCCAACGTGGCTGGCAGTCAGCAGGCTTTGTAATCAGCAGATTAATGACCTCCAGAGAAACGTCCCCCCGCTGACAATTTACTTCTGACTGATTTCAGCTACGCATCCTCGGATGCGGTTCCTCTGAGCTTGCTGCGATCAACGGGCTGGCATGTGTTATGCAGGACATTTAGGGGCATTCATTATAGCCACAGTGCTGACGAGGGGGCGGCTGGGAGAGGCTCCAGGCAGAGCAGCACTGCTGGGGGATAAACACTCTTTCTCCCAAGGGCTGGGTGCTTTGCAGTAGCTGTGTTGCTCCTCTTTGGATTTTTTTTTTTCAATTTAAATCTCTTTCAGCCTTGGTTTGTAATTCTTCAGGATAACTAGTTCCCTGTTTTTTTCTTCTAGGGCTCGGTAATTGCTTGGCTTCTTTCCAGTTGATGCTCCCCATGCACAAAGAGGGAAGTGTGCTCTTCTGTATTAGCTTTTATATGTATTCCTTCCCTTAAAAGAAATGAAGAGGGCATTTGTCTGCACTGCGTTTTTGATGGGTGAAAGGGGGAGCCTACAATGCCCACGAGGTTCAAAGGTGAATTTAGACAAAATTACAGGCACACGCAGGGGATGTTTTCGGGAGTACGTAGCGCCTTTGTGGATCTGAGCAGACTTGGCAGCGTAGCGTGACATCGGTACAGCTGCCGGGGGCTCGGTCCCTCCGGACGGACACAGGCGCTCGGCAGGAGAGGCTCCTGCTGTTTGTGGGCGGCTGGGGGGATTGGAGAGCACATTCTGCTCTTGGCTGCTCTTTAAAGAGCAGCATAACCTCTCCGCAGATAGAGGTTGTCTTTGTACTAGAAATGGCATTATTCCCTATGTCGTTCAGCAGTGTCCTGAGCAGGTTTGGACATAAATACCCTGATATAACAGCCCGAGCTTGATCTGCACTGGACTTGGCCTCCTGCTGCAGTGGGCATCCTTGGGAAAGTGGGGCTTTCAGGGTTAGAGTGTTCCCAGCATGGGGAGAAAGCTCAGTGCAGATCTGCAAAATGCTCCTGCTCTCGTGGTGAAGGTGTGCTGCCCAGGAAGAATGCCTCATCTTCCTCAAATTCAGCCAGTTTCTCTGCAACATTTCATTTTTAATGTCCAAATGCGTATCTGAGGAGGTTGGCCTGTGTGCTACAATAGAGAACAAAAACACTGTGAGAGCTTGTTTGGACTGAATTCTATGTGCACACAAGGGAGAACCTGCCAAAAACGTAAAAACCTAGGCTATGTACCCATGCTCATGTTTTGCTGCACTGATAATATAATATTTCCTGGGGCAAGTTGAAGCAAAGTGACATGTTTACCCTTTAGTGTGGAAGTGAACTTAAAGTGAACTTACACTCTGAGGTGTGTAAGTAAAAGAACTTGAACGGAACAAAAAAAAATGGATGAGTAGTTAAAGGTATCTTGAAGGAGATAAGTTGGCAGGAGTCTAGCCGATTTAACATTAACACCCAGAAAGCATAAGAGGCTGTAAGTTAACCATGAGGATCATTAACTTCTGTCTCCTTTCAACCTACGGAAAATTATTTTCCTCCCATTTTTCTGTTTTCTGGCCCCTTTGAATGTAATCAAATGTAACTCAGCTTTTCAATTCAGTGAAACCTTTTAATCCTGCCTGTGTATGAAACACTTCATACCATAGTGTGGCACTTCATAGTAAATTAAATTAACTCTTCTCTATACTCCTGAACTGTGAGAGACCCTCAATAAAGAAAATAAATCTGCAAATAAAGAGAATTTAGTAGAAAGCTGAATGTTTCCCATTCCCCTCAGAGACATGGAGATCAGTGTTACCCTCACAAGCCCATGTACCTGTATAGGTTCAGCCAGATACCTCACTTCTCTGCAACTCTCTCTCTTTTTCCTTCAGAGCAAAACCTGATGTCTTCTGAAAACATCCCAGAGACGGCGAATGCAGCCTGCCTGGCTGCTCCAGGCAGTCCGGCATCCCTTCCCATCCGCACACTGTGCTCGCAGGATGACTCCTCACCCTCTCCAGGCTCTTTTGCAGGTCAGCAAAACAGCCAGAACACCCCTCCAGGTCCATGATACTCCCATGGGATGGGTGTTCAGTACAAGCCAAGACTGGGCTGCTTCTGACGGCAGAGTACAAGCTTGCAGCACAGGGGTTTCCCCAGGGGTTTCATTTTGGAGGGATCCTCTGTCACGACACGAGGCGCTTTTTGAAGCGGGTGTTTGAAACCATTTGTCCTCCTGCAACGTGTGACTGCTGCTGCCCTAACAGGGTGCAGGACAGGCAGGGGTCACCTGCCAACACCAACACCCTCAGAAAAGTGCCATCTGCTCATCCTCGGGGACTGACCTTCAGCACTGAGCGCATGGCTCTGCTCCACCTCTAGCCTTCCAGGGAGGTGGGAGAAGGAGACTGGTTTGATAATAAACCTGGATATCCCATAGAGAAGGTTATCTAGATGGGGATTAGGAGGGAGCACAGATTAACTCTTTGGAGTAAACTGCTAGGAATCAAGTTACCTCGATCCTCTGTTTTGCTCTGCCACTGACTCATTCTTCCATCACAGGCAAGTCATTTCACCTTGATGCAAGAATTAGTGAGAACATGCCTCTAGGAGAAAAGTCTGTCTCATGCCTTTCTAGTAATGGCTCTGTTTACTTTCTACTTTGTCTGTGTTCAGTTGTTGTGGAGTTATGGCTTTCATATTTAGAAGAGGGTAGTGTGGATTAGAAGTCCATGTTACAAGAGCCAAATGTGCAACAGAGGGTTTAAAATGGTAGCGAATGTGTAATTGGTTAAAGAGTGAGTTAATGGAAAGGAACCTGTGGCTACTGGTAGGGCACAGAGCTCCATGTTCTCACCTCATCAGCACGCAGAAGCATTTATGGGGCTCCTACAAAGCTTTCAAGATTCATTGTACGCTTGGCTGCATATTTTTTGCCATAAAGAGCCATAAATGCATCGTGTTCTCCATGGCATTAACTTATCTGGCAATATGGCCTCTTCTGAATCAAGTATTTTTACAGTGGCATCACTAAAACCCTTTTGGAGCTTGCCATGAAGCGTTGAGTACCCCCTTTCCAAAGCAGAAGTGTGGGGGGGAAACTGCTGACAGCCCTGGGCCAGTGGGCTTTCCTCCTGCCTGGGCTGGCTTTGGGAAGCTCTGCTGAATGTGTGAGCCGAGCTCTGCATTCACAGCTGCTTCCCTTTTGGTTTTACACAGGACTCGTACAATAGAACTCATCAGTGAGTGTGCCTTTGGGGGACTGCTGTTACTCTGACAGGATGCTTGGGGGGACTCTCTTTTTGCACATCTTTTTGATGGGCTTGAATACAAGTCTGATCCCAAAAGGTATCGCCCTACAAACATGTGTCCCAGTGATCTTCAGGGCTCTTTGTGTTTGAAGTTACTTTGACAATTCACCTGTCTTGCTTAGGTAATAGCTATAATATTCCCCTAGAATCTAGTTGAAGAATTTAAATTCAAAACCCAGGATGCTGTCATTATACTAATCTCTTTTTACACAATTGTCAATCCAACTTGTAGGCTGGTGCAACTACTGTGTGCTGCTTCTGCGCACCACTGCTTTCCATCATCTCCTTCTCTAAACTCAGTCCCCCACACAGCTCTGTCTACATCTTTATACAAACTATACCCACACCTTCGTCCTCAATTTTCTAATGCAGAGAAGCCACAGCACCTATCTACCGACCCAGTGGTGTCCCCTGATGTTTCCACTCCTGGCCTCTGTGTTGGAATGGGTAATAAAGATGCTGCTCGTTTCATCTCTATTAGGCTTTTCAAAAAGGCTTGGAAAATGAGATGCTGTCTATCTGAGGGGGTCTCAAAATTCATAGACTCAGTTAACTGCATGGATTAGAAACCACCTGGAGGGCTTTTTTTTGATCTGTGAAAATTTAAATTCAGCAACCACTGTTTCCTCCACAAGAGAGGGTGAAATTACCACCTCTCGACTCCAAGGAAAAAGCTGCTTTCCCTGACTTCCTTACAATGCTTTAGGTGTTAGTGATTAACAGTATCAGCCTTCCTTTCTGTCTTTGTTGTTGCAATACTAGATTTTGTGCATATGGTAAGTGATGCAGGTACACCACCTATTGTTAAAATAGACTAGTACTTCCAGCAACAATAATTCATTTCAGCTGCTTATAGTTTTGCCAAATTGCAACTATTTGGGTTGAAACTTCCCAACCAGAGAGTGTCTGCTTCATGCTGATTAATTTGCTTTAAATTTCAGCAAAAATGTTTCAGCTGTTCTTTGACCAAGATTAAGGAGATGTATTATTGAATGTTGTTCTTAGTACTTACTGGGTTACAGTGGAGGTTTTTCTCTCTTTTGTAAAAGAGATTCTACCACCCACATGGGTTGGACTCGAAGCTTGTCATGTCTTGGATGTGCTTTCTGGTGTCAGGCAGGGCTGTCCTGAGAGCCTGTATGAAACAAAGGGTAAAATCACAGCCCATTTTGTTGCCTCCTGTTACAGTCTGTCTCCTGGATAACTTGCTTTCCCTGCTCCTGTTCTCTCTCCCACCATCCAAGCTGAGTAGCTTGCTGCTGTCCCCTCTCTCCCTCTCTTCACCAAATTCACTTGGGGTCCCGTCTCCCCCTTCCCCGCTGTGTGGCAAGGCTGAATCCTTCCGAATCTGTCCTTGGCCCCTGAACTGGGGGATAGTGACAGGAGAGCGTCTCAGGTGGTCAGACATACCTTTTTGCCCTCCCAGAAGTCAGCAAACGGGCTAATTTTAGTTGATTGTTTGAGTCTGGACAATCACATTTTGAACATTTTCCAGTTGTTACAACCCCTCTGGAGTCAGCCACCAAAACTGGGAAATGACATTGCCTTTCTCACTTTCTCAATATCTTCCCTGGCTGCCAGGTTCATTCTTGTCTCAGAGTACAGTTCTGGCACCTGCCTCTACCCACGTGTGTGTAGGGGTCCTGGGAACTGGGCTAATTCAGATGCTGATTTGGTATCAAGTCCTGTACCATCAGAAATGGCACCTTCTGCATCTAGAGAGGGTTTGGACACTGATCTCCTGGGAAATGCTCATGCTGAGTGGGTTTCTTCAGACTGATGATTGATTTTGCAGCCAATATTCTTGAGGGCAGGTGGGTGGAAGGGCTTTTTGGACAAGGAGAAAAACAGATTTCTGAAGCTAGTTAAGGAAAGTTGTTCCCCTCCCCACCAACCCACCCCCCCCCGCCCTATTTTGCACTTAATATGATTTAAAGTTGGCAAGAAAGGCTTGGTGCAGGAGAACAGAGATATTCACATCTGTCACTGCAACTAAAGGGGACTTTCTCTGAGCGCAGCCCAGAAAGTCAGGTGCATTTGCTTTCACTGCTGTTGGATCTTTCACCAAAGTACTGTTTTTAAAGCATTTGGTTCCCCAGCAGGATTTCCCACTCTGGTTTCCATGAGATTAATTGTTTCAAAAGCTGGAGTGGATGGAAAGTTTTGTTGGCTAAGTCCATACAGAAATAGCACTACTCCTCTGTGCAGGAAAAGCTGATACTTTTAGCACTGCCATGTGTTTCTGTACAGTCTAATATTTCACTCAGCTGTTACATATTCTTACTTTATTCAGCCATTATTTAACACATTAAGGAAGCACATGAAGTGGTTTCATGTTGCTATTGATTAACACCTTTTCCTTTATAGTCTTCTCATAGTAATTTTTTAAGCTTCACTGTCACATTCACAAATGTCAACATGCAGTTGCAGATCAGACTTCTTTGAACGCAGGACAGGTGTTTGAGACACTGCGTTCAAAATGAGGAGATTTTGCTTTGTGTGTCATTCATTGCCATTCCTAGCCTTGGTCACAAAGGGTGGGATTTAGGGTTAGGTTTCTCTCTACTGTGTGCTTGTCCTGACTGATTGCAGAATACGTTTCAGAGATTTCAGCTGAGAATGGTTTTCTTTTCTTGGCTTTTGCACAGTCCAATTAAGATTTCATTGGAAAACGTTAACTAGTAAAGTATATCCCTTCTTCAGCTACAGCTGTAGTGACCACATAACTATAAATTCCTGTGTAGTCAAACAGTGGCTCACGAGATCCATGGAGTCATGCCCACTTTGTCAAGCTTTGGAAATCTTGAGAGGAGGGCCTGGAAAGCCAGCATTAGCCTTGACTGCATGCTTGGCTGGTTTAGCACCACAAATCTATGTTAGGCTCTGCAGGAATAGTTTGGTTGGCTACAAACCAGCTACCAGAGGAAATATAGCTAAGAGAGCAGAATAGGAGAGGACAGTAAAGCCATATATACTGCACTGCAGTATGGATGAGAATTAACTGTCAGAATAACACAGCTTTATTACATTTTTTCCCCAATTCCTAATCTTTTCCTTGCATGGAGCCAGAGTTTATATTCTGGGCCAGCCGTATTTCTAGATAATGTATAATCATGGTTCCCTCTCATCGATTATCTTACTGCTCAGTTACAGCTGCTTTGCTGGGCAGCACGAAGCTTTTCCACACGGTCTGTGGGCATCATTAAAAAGCGACATAAGCTTGGTGCTTTCAGCCCAGAGGGATTTGATCCGCCTTTAGCGCAGGGCTGATGCACAGCGGCAGCCACTGGATCTCACGAGCTTCATGGTGCAAAGGGGAGCTCTGAACGGGGAGCCTCAGCCTGCAGACACCATGCAAGCTTGGATGAGGGCCATGTTGCAGTACCGTACTGATTTATATTGCATGTAGAGCATGTCCTTCTCTGCCACCCCTGCAATTTGAGCAGCAGTTTTTTATTTCCTCATTAGTTATTAGGTTTTCCTAGTCTTGCTTTGCTAAAACCAGGAGGCTGGGGGTAGCTTTACTCCCCCATCTCACGTTAGGGAGAAGGCTCTGAAGGACTGGAGGACTGCAGTACTGAATTGTTGGCCAGGGGCATTTCAGGGCATAAGCCACAGAGAGGCTGACTGAAGCACTTTGTTCAAGCTCCTCCGCTCTGTTAGCTCCAGGATGCCAAATGGAAGTAAAACAGAGCAAGATTCAGTGCAGTTCTCATTGCTTCAGGTTTTAAATATTGCAACATATGCCTGACCTATCTTGTACTGTGTCCAGCTGGTGTTTTCTGAGCATTGAAAGAGATAATCGCGTATTGTTTAAATTCATTTCTGAAGTTTGAAAACCAATTTCTTTTTAAGACTGTCCAGTTCACTAATTGAACCTCTGCACAGTAGCGTATTCAGTTTCTGCTGTAACCTGCTACTGCTGCTTCTAGCTGTAGCTTTAACCGCAGAAATAACAGCCAAAAAAAAAACCCCTACTATTTGCTTCATTTTTTTTTCTAATTTTTTTTTCAATGACACTGACTGCACTGTTAGTAGGAAAGAAGGTTTAGGGAAGGCATATGACTGTGCTTTCTTCCTCAGCTGAGAGAGGCATTTGAATTCTCTCTGGCTTTGCTGAAATCACAGTATTGCTGAGAACATCTGTAGAAAAGAATAAGCTTTTTCTCTCCCCCCCTCACTGACAGCAAACTTCAGAGACGGTCAGGCTCATGGGTGTTTCTGTGGATTATTTTAGCTACACTGAAAAGGGTAGAGCCTGTCTCGTTGCAACCAGCTGGAAATACAGCAACTGCTTTAAAAGTACAGGAGTTAGCTGCCATCAAAATATAGACCTGGTAGCAGTCAGACTGTTCTTTAACATTTTCAGCAGTGCTAACATTACAAACCAAGTGCTCTGAGGGGAAGTCTGGTCATGCCCTGAGCAGTGCAGAGCATCAGTAACTCAGCCAGCCAGACCATCTGCGCTTAAATGGGAGGACACCTTGTTGGTCATACTGGTACCTCCTCCAGAGTCACCCATGGTAGGGCGACAGGCATATTCTCGCTGGGCTGCAACTAAAAGCTTTTGGAAGCTGAGACTTGGACTCACAGGCTTAGGTTTCTGGGAGCACACGATGCAGAAAGTCATGAATCATCACTCCATGGTTAACATCTGCAAGAAGAGGCTAAGGCATGACCTGCAAACCTTTGATCTAAGTTGTTTGGGCTGCAGTCTGCAGGGCTACTTGGGCTGTTTCTCCTGAATTAATTGTGGTAGTAATAGGAGCTCCAGCTGCAAATCCAGTGCCCTGTCCCCTTCTGTCTCTGATGGACTGTGCAAACAGTGGACTAAAGTCCTTGTTTGAAAGATTTCTTTATAAAAGAGAGGAGCCAGACGGCTGGGCTTTCTCTGCAGTGGCTCAGAGACTTGGAATGTGCTTTCTCCACTCCATACTAAGCTGATTTGGTAACTTTCCAGGATTAAACTTCTTGCAAAAGACACCTCTGGATAGAGTTTCTGGAGGAGGCAGACACCATGCCTCCTAGATATGCCTCCTAGACATTATGGGTAGGTGGCTGTCTGATTTTAGCAGTGCTGGAGTTTACTAATGCAGATATAATTCAATTAGGGCACCCAGAGGATTGGAGAAAAGCCTTTATTATTTTTAGTCTAAATAAAAATAGTATCTCAGGCTTCCCAGAATAGTGAAAACACAGTGTGTCATGGACGATTGCTGGACAAAGAATATTTATATGCCTTTTCAGACAGGGTTTCCATGAAATAGAAGATGTTTAGATTGGATTTGACCAGCCCTGTCATGTCGAGGCATATGCAATTAGTTCTCTATGCTTAAAATTGCAGTAACAAACCTGTGTTTGACTTTGTGGCAGTACGTGCAGGATACAGCCTCACAAATGGTATTTAGATGATGATTATTTTAATCGTACCCCCTTCAGTAAACAAGAAACTCTGTATTTAGTCATGGGGGAATGTTTCAGCAGTACTAATGGGATTTAGTCTTTAGTACCTAAAGACTCATCTAAATGTGGTCAGTGAGGGCAGTACCTAAGTCACGGGGCTTTCTTTGAAAACATCGCTCCATACTCTTGTCTTCTTTCATTCTCCTCTTCCTCCAGGGCCAGGCTGCTTCCTTGTAGGGACTTTCAGCTATGTCGGCATTTCTGGATGGTCTGGTTCTGCTGTCAGGATACGGGCTGCTGAGGGGAGAAGGGACAGACCTGCCCAAGCTTCCCTGATGCAAGAGGGACAAGAACATACAGGACCTCTGCCCCTGCCTATAACACAAGGTTTTAAGGAGAAAGGGAAGTTTGTCAGCATGCTGATTCTGTGGTCGAGGAGACTTTTATAGCACTGCTCTGACCACTGATGGCAATTTATGTTGTTATTTACAGTGTGGGTTTTTTCCCTTCCCTTTGTATTTGGAGCCACTTCAGATGGATGTGTGCATAATAGCAGCAAAGTGAACGCTGCAGGGAAGAGAGCTCTCTCCAGCACGCAATGCCCCGCCAAGCTGAGAAGCTGCTTCGTTTGGCCATGAGCAATTCTCACCACATACACCCCCTCACTCCACTCTCAGGGACAAATTTGCCATCGCTCAGACCTAGGGAGTTGGAGAATGAAACACCCTAGATCACAATTTTGTGCTCATTGCTGCTATGCTAGGAAATGGGACTCTCTAGATGAGGTATTTAAACTAGGGTCTCTCTCGTGCTATATCTTGGCTGCTGGCTGGTTGGATATGGAAGATCACAAGACCAGATCATTTGGTCCTGGGGTTCTGGTCATGAACAAGTCAACATAAATAGATGAAAGTCCAGGAAACACGACTTTTCACAGAAATACCTGAGCAGTCTTTGCTACCTGCTCTGCTCCTAAGATACCAGGCTTGTTTGTGCTACTGAGTCACACGCTTCCAAGCAAATAAAGCCCAGCTTAGAATAATCTGTTTTATACCTTTTGTGAAGGTATAAAAGCATGCTGTTAACAAATTTCTCTCTATCGAATGGACGTATAGACTTCCTGGACGTGGTCCCTCGGCTGGGATAAAAATGAATACAGTCTCTGAGCAAATGCTTACAGCAGCCAAAGATCTGGCCTTTTCATTACAGGCTTCAAACTAACAATTCTGGGCTTGCAAATACATCAGCAAAGGCGCCGTGCCTGTGTGGGCAAACACTCCCTCCCTCTTAGTTATCACCAGCTTCAGCCAAATGGTTTAAAGAACACAGTGCTCAAATTGCCCTAAAATATGGAGAGATCTCCTGATGGCATCTCCAAGCCCCTGTTTCCCCATTTTGGGAATCTTTTGAACGCAAACCGTGCCCGGGCTCCAAGGAGAGAATTTTCTGTTCTGACATGGTGGAACTGTGGTCGCAAGGTCAGCACGTGGTGCAGGTCTTGTGCCCCATCTCACCTGCCACTGCTGGGGAGGTCCAATAGGACCTGAATGCAGGCAGAGGCATAACAGATCAAGGACTGCAAGCACTGGACTCCCAAATACCCTAGCAAGGTCATGATAAATTACTGTGAGGTTTGGCGTTGCCCAGTAATGCAGACTCCCCACTGTGTTCCCCCCAGTTGTAGACAATACGAAACCAAAGTGCAGGCTGGTTTCTCCTGTTCTGGGAGAGCTTCAGGGGAGCAGGTAATAAAACTCAACTCATTGTGTCTTGATGCTTTGCAAAGTATTTGAGCGTTAGCCACGACACCAGACAAACCTCTTCCTTTCCTTAGCCTTTGCCCAAGGGAAACCCAAGGGATTTCTGTCTGAGAAAAGGCTTTCCTGGGGACCAAGGCAGGAATGCCCCACAGGAGACGAGGGCTGTCACAAGCCTCTACCAACGTCCACTCCAAATGCAAACTGTGCTCCTGATTGATAGCATGCCTGCAAAATAGGTGTATCTGCGTCACTGTGCATGAAAACAGCTCTTCTCACCACCACACAGAGTAAAGAGCGTGTACAGTGAGTGTTTGTTTCGTGGAGGGGTTTCAAAACAAACTTTGGACAGCTGTTAGTCACTTCTCCTGGTGTATGGCTGGAAGGCATCACGATGCTACACTGGTGAGTGCAGTGAAAGGGAGCTGGGGGCTGTGCTCATGTGGCTTTTACTGGGTTTAGAAGATGTTCATCAGTCTAACAAAAGCCGGCAGCTCCTCTACTGCCTGTTACTTGGCTTCAGTACCATCAGTATCTTGTTTGCGATGCTGCGATACTTGAAACAAAGAGATTTGTGTGCATGCTTTGCTTTCCTAGAAGTTAAGACCAGCTCCCAGGGGCAGACTGCCTGGCTGTTGTTTACATGGACGCTCTCCAGCGCTAGTGCCACCGGACTGCCCAGTTAAAACACGCTGGCGTGCATGTGGCATCTCTATTCACCAGTCTGAGCCCAGTCGTTTCTACCAGGGGAAGCACCACATCCGCAGAGAGGGATGTCCCAGTCCTGGTGTGGGTCTGGCCATCATGAGAAGGGCCTTTTTTCTTTGGGGAAGACTGGTTGTGACTTGTTTTTAATCCCAAACTCAGGCAGTAGGGCAGTGCTCTTAACCCCCCAGGGACTTAAATATTGCTGTGCTGCACTGTGAGGTGGCGCAGCAAGGCGTGGGATGCAGTCAGGCTTTTCCATCTGTTCAAAAAATTACGGGCTTGGGCCCTTGAGAGCCCATCCTGCCCTGAGGGATTTGGGTTCATAACTATAGGAGTATTTGTATTTTTTTTCCCCACAACAGGATTTGGTGTTATTTCTTGGGATTTGCAGCACAAGGTAAGAATGAGACAGAAGATATTTTTACCAAATAGTAAATATTCAGTGGCCACTAATCCTAAGAAACCTGTGAGAGAAGGTAATTCGGGTCCTTTGAAAAGTCTGGCAATGTACCTGCTCTGAGTTAGGTGTTTGTGAGCCAGGTAAAGCCCTATAGGTTCTGTTCCAGGAGTTTTTACCCTTCCCTTCAGACCCCTCATGAAGTTGCAGATACAGTTCTTCCTTGGAGGAGGCAACATCTTAAGGAATGAGAAGGAGAAATTTCCACCTCCAGAGGGAAACTTGAAACACATGTTTTTCTTGCAAGACCTATTTGTGCTGGAAATGGTCAGACTCCTCTTTCCCAGCCACTGTAATCAGATGGTAAAAAAGAGCACCTAGTATACAAGTCCCTGCTCTGTGCAAAGCCTTGCTCGCAGGAGATCTATTCGACACAGTAGAAAAATTACTTCTCTCCATCTCCTCCCTCTGAACTGTGTTTCCTTGCAGTGCAGGAGAAGCTATGTATTGAGTCATCTGCTGCGCACTGACATATGATGGGCAGGGCCGTAGCGGTAGCTTTGCTCCAGGGCTTCACAGCGTTCCCTTGAGCAGAAAGGTCATTAGCTGCCTCCACCTCAGCCGTGCAGCAACATCACAGCATCCCCTTCTCTCTGTATAACCCTGCACGTAGCTGTTACAGGGATGGCAGATAGAGCTGACCAGTTGCAGCCAGTGCTTTGGGCAGCAAGGAGAAAGGCTGCGGCTTTCTGCTGTGAATGTGCAAGAAATAGCAGAGCACGAAGCAAACACTGACCACAGGAGTGAGTCTTGCACTCCTGGTGGGAGGCTTGACAGGTTTGCTGCTTGTGCTGTCGGAAGCAACTGCAGTTCCCAATGCTGTGCTAAGATGAAGGGCAACTGGCTTTCCAGTGTATATCTGTAAATCACGTCCCTCCCTCATGCAAGCCTCTAAATCAGACATCAGCAGAGAACAAGCTCCCAGCTGGTAACAGTACATAAACTAATGAAATAGAAATGCCTGGTACAAATGGCAAAGACGGTTCCTAGTTGCCACCACTGAATAAAATGGTTGATGGGAGTTTCCATCATACCAACGGCATTTCCAGTAGATGCAAGCATTGCAGGCAGAGAGTAGTCCTCAGAGCCTGTAATTTAGTTTGCTCCCATCACCACTGGTGCTTTTAAAAGAAAACAGCTGCTGGGGTTTTTTTTGGGGCCTTTTTTTTTTTTTTTAATTGTGGCAGCAAGAAAGTTAAAGGAATGATCTCTTGAAATTTATTTTGACAGAGGCCAGCATTTCACGATACGAAGCGAGAGCCCGGTTTTTAGTTTCTTGGTCTCTAGGGAGATTTCCCAGATCAGGAGATAATTGCAAAAGGAACTCTGGGAAGTGATTAGGGTTTTGTTTGGGAACAGAAAGGTCAGCAAGGTATGGAATTAGCCAGGTTTCAATATTAACTACTGAGCACCAGATACTATTTGCACTATCCTAACCCTCAGTACTTTTTTTCTGCCAAGGAGTATGAACCTGCTTAACTTTAGGCAACATACACTGTCATACCCACCAAATCAGTGCAATTCCCCGGGGTGTGGAGTGTCTTTGGGATCAGCTGCTTATTCCCTGCCCTGTCACCCTGAGACCAAGGAGATTTCTCAAGGCATCCGTGCTACTTTGTATGAACAAATGGCAAAATCTGGCCATAGATTTAAAAGATTCATCAAGCATCTTGTTTTACTATACATACTTTTAATTCTCCAGTTACCTCTCCAGAGGCATTTAATGTAAATTCTGCCTTTTATCCAACCTGTTTCTTTTATATACTGAGCCTGCAAATATTTACTCCAGTACTTAATGGTGACAAGTCCACCTCGGCATGATTCTCTGCTGCTTTGAACTATGGCTGTTGTATATCAGTGGAAAGTGGGCATAAGCACTAGTGTTTTGATGAAATAATATTTGAAAACTCACATTCTGCAGGTGAAAAGGACTACAGGAGATGGTGGAAAATAGCGCACTGCTTGAGAAAGCAAGCATTCCACTTTGGTGCTATTAGCAGTATTGACTTTTCCTGGTTAATACAAAATTAGACAGAACCAGGCACCCTGCTTGTCTTTCAAGGCAAAATGTTGTGGGTTCCAGTTATGACAACGATGGCTCAGGTAAGGTGGTAAGAAAAATTTTTGAGGGTTTGCAGAGCTGGAAGGGATTGCTTGGCAAGATCATAAGGTGTCCATCTCAGGGAAAATTTCAGAACAAGCTGCACACACATCTGCTCAAGTAGGGAATGAGCTGGGGCTTTGCAAGGTCCCTCTCAGCTGGCACATTACAGTGATGCCATAAAATTTAAAACAAAGCATTGAGTATCAGGATACACTGGGGCCTGTAGAAATCCTGGAGGCAGGGTGCTGTCTAACGCAGTTCTTAGAAAACAGAGATTACCCACGGTCATCTCTGTGAGTAGCTGCCCAGCTGCTGGTCTCTGAAGAAAGCCTGTCCTGCATCAGTGTAATTTCTTACATATCTGCCCAAGCCCTTGCTAGCTTGGTAAAACTCGGGGGCTCTGGCAGCCAAGGCAGCGTGCACTGGAGCCTGGCCACCAGCAGATGGAGGTCTCACCAGCATGAGGCCAGGGTAAATTATTTCTGTGGCATTCGGACTCCACAGTTAAGTAAGTGGGTGCAACATGCGTGCTAGAAAGGCTTCTTTTCACAGTAGCTGGAAAACCAGGACTTGGGGAGGAGTTCAGCAGATTCCTCAGTTTCTAGCTGAAACTAGCTGCTGTTTAATTTCCATTCAACATGGTCATCAGACCAAAGCTTGGGGTTAATCTCACTCAGTGGCACCAAGGTCCTGGGAAACAGCAAGGCATTTGGGAGAAACCTGCTGAGAAGACAGTAACGAGCACTACTAATGAGCGGGGAGGGACTCAAGCATGCACTGCATCAAAGGCACAGCATCTTTCTGCAGGCAAAAAGCACTCCGTCTTCACCTACAAGTCAGATGCAGTTCCAGGCCTCAGCAGTAACAAATAATTTTCCTCCATGCCGTGTTATTAGTACCTTTTGACCATTATTCTTGGTTATCAATATAGCCTTTACAGTCATAAATAGCTCCAGCCATGGTCTGAACCCCACGGCGCAAGGCACCATGTAGACAGGGAGCAGCGTGGCCCTTCCACGGGGAGTTCACAGCCTGGCAGGGAAGGAGCCATTGCCAATCTCCAGCAAATATTCGTTTCTCAGTTGTTGCAATTAACGTGGCAAACCGGCAGATTAAGAGAGCCAGGCTCAGTGCTCGCCCACGGACACGCTCACTTCACATGTGCCGCTGAGCAATCATATTTTCATATGTGCTTTGTGCCTCAGTTGTTCTCCAGTCACCAGTGGTACCCGGGGAAGTAGAGAGGGTCTTCTCCAGTGCAGACTGAATCTGATGATTCCCCTAGAAATAGGCTTGGGATAATAATTTGGGAGTCTGAGAGCTTGGGTTTAATCCTCTGCCCTTCTACACTTCTGGGGTGACCTTTCTTCTCAGGTAAGCACCAGCCACTGTTGTCTGCCTTACGAGCTGGGGTTGCTCGCTCTTTTCTGTATGGTGGGGCTGCAGGGGAAGGGGGGTGGTACAAGACATCAGCATGTGGGACCAGGGAGGTTTCTCAGATGCACAGAACTAGGCAACAGCAAAGGCCTGACCTCCCGGCATCTGGTGCCATTGCCACCCGACAGCTCTTACCGTAATGTACCTCCCCTGCCTTGAAAATGTGTTTGTCCTTCTAAAAAGGGTGTTTTAGCATTGGAGCCGATCATATTTGCAGCAGAGCCCACATAAGAATCCTATGAAATCTTCATGGTGTGTTTCGCCTTCTAGCCCCGCGGATCTGAACGGCACGTTCACCTCGGACTGTTGGAAGACCAGCCTTGCATAGCTGATGTGATCACAGATGGCCCCGGCCCTGCCCTCCGGGTATGAAATACAGACAACAGTCAGCAGGACGCAACAGGTCAGTGTCTGAGTTTGAACTGGGGTGTTTTACTGTATTTTCTTTTAAGGAAATGTCCAACTATAGGTGAATTTTGGTCACTTCTACTGTTCTTATTTCTCCTGCTGAGCCCAGGGAAGCTGGGCTAAAGGGATGATTATTTTCGTTAGCTCCTCTGCGAGCCTTGGCCTAGATTTTCCAGTGTTTCAGTACTGGGAGATGCAAATAGTGCAACACTCACCAACTGTCTAAGTGCCCCTTCCAGCTCCTGCAAAGCTACTGGAAGGGGGTTCCCACTGCACGGGCTGGATATATGCCTTCAGTCTCTGCACTTCACTCTGTTCCCTTGAGAGGTTCAAGGACAGCAGCGCCAGACATCCCTTTTGCTGTAGCGGACACCCAGAGAACCACTCCAGTCTCTTCTAATGCTGACAAAACCCATAAGTCTTCATTCCCCTCTGAGGTTGTTGGAAGCCTCTTCAGAAACAAAAATAAAGGGAGGTCTCACTTTGTAGTGCATCCCCAATATGAGGGTAATGCCTGTAAGCAGGTATCAAAATGTATTCGCACACACCAGTCCCTCCTCCCCACCTGGACTCAGCCAGCCCCTTCGTTCCTGGGGTCTCTCAGCCCATCTTTGCACGTAAGGCAGATCCCAGCTCTTTGCACGCTCGCCAGGGCGGCCAGAATTGCTGCACCACTTGCAACAGAGAGCAACCTGCCTCTGCAGAGCCGTTCCCAGCCAGCAGCCATCATTAACTCTGCCCTAGCACTGTCTGTCTCGCTCCCCAGTGGCAGGGGTTACAGTCCCTCCCTGCACAGATCCGACAGGCACGGGGCTCAGGAGCTGAGCTTATCTTTCCAACTGGTTACTGCAGTACTGGTTACTGCAGTTACTGGTTACTGGTGTGTCCTTGCGAGGAGGTATAAGCATATTCGGGTCTCAGCTGTGGTCTCGTTTCTGTTACCCCTCTCTAGACCATCCAACAGGGACTTTAAAGAGCTGTGTAATTTCATGGTCATAGCTCAACTTGGCCTGCAAGACGCTGCGTCGGTTCTTATTTCATTCCTTTACTGCAGTGAATTCTTCCTGCTGGTTTACTCTGCCCTAAATGAGGGCAGAATGAAGCCCAGCATGTGCACACACCCAGGCTTTCTTTGTCATTCCCAGTGGCTCCTCCCTGAGCTGTCCTCTTTATCTTAAAGCTAAGTATTTTGGGGACGAAGAGAGCAGCAGTGATTGACTGTTGTCAGTGGGACTCCAGCTGTCACCCTGGCTTTCTAATTTGACAAGTGGCCTTTGACTAGATCTTGAGTGTTTTACAGAGGTGGGTCAACAGCATTACTGCTATTTCAAAACTGGGGCAACAGAAGCGCAGAGCTTGTTTTGCCTGCAATTATGGAGCCTGGAGGTTAGAGGACGTGGTAAGAGAGCATTGTGCTCTTGCTTTCCAAAAACATGCAGAGATTAGTAGAAAATTACGTGCTCCTATGTAACTTTACTGCTTGAGTTAGAATTACTCAGAAGCGTTATTGCTTTCAGTTAAAGTCCGCAGGGCCAGGGGGTTAGCCAAAAAAAAAAAAAAAAAAAAAAAAAAGAGGTGTATTTTAAGGCCACGAAACTTTGCGATGCTTACGAAGTAGCGAACGTGCTGAGAGAAGTCACCAGGAAACTCCCGCGCCCTGCCAGCACATCAGTAACTCTCTCTTCCCCTGCGCGCAGTTTTAAAGCCACCGCGGGAGTTTGGCGGGGAAGGGCGTGCTCCCGAGCGCTGCCAGGGAGCGGACGCGGCCCCGGCCCGGGAAACCCCAGAAGCATACTGGTCAGACCAACACGTGAAGTCCTTTTTCACTTTTCCACTTCATTGGAAAAATCAGAGTGCTTT